>JZKD02S0266298.1:254345-268381 GCA_000966675.3 Picea glauca | reverse complement strand
TTTTTTTCTTTGTCAATTACCATCCTCGAGGTTTTCTCTTGATGCAATTGTGATGGAGGAGCATCACCATCAAAGCACAAGTGGAGGACAACACAACGCCCTAGCACACATTTTGAAGTAATTTTGAATTTAAAGATGGCATATCATATAAATATCTTGAAAAGATCGTAATTAAAGAAGATCTTAAATGTTGAGAGGTTGAACCATCGTGTGAGATCGATGGAGATTGTATTTTCTTTATTGTAGTTAATAGCACTACATATCTAAAACATTCTCTCTTATCTGTCTGTACGGATCATTTATTGTAATAAGCCATAATAGTTGAAAGCTTTTAATATGATAGGATAGCACTAAGGTAATCGGAGGGAAAAACTCCATGAGCCCTCTTGTATAAATATATGTATTGTATGCCCAAATGAGGCTGTTGACGATTATTGTAGCTGAAGGTTGCTGAAAGCTGCGGAAAGTTATCTGAAGTTGTTATTGTTGAGACTGTTGAAGTTTATCAAATTTGTATGAACCCATGTACATATCATTTGAATGAATATAACAGAGAAGTGTTGATCCAAAATGTTTGGTGTTGTTGTTATTGTGTCTCTCTGAATGAATGGTAGGCTTTCTGTTTAATTACATTCTTTGTTATTACTTGTTCTTATGTTATGATTGCATTACATGGTTGAATGTATGAATATGTGAGGATTATATAAGTTTCAATTGTTTTTCTTCTACGAGCTCATGCAGGGAGTGCATAGTGTCTGCAAGGTGTGTGTTGCTAGAGTCTAGTGTGAATCAGAAACCCAGGAGAGATAACATGGAAATTTATATGCAAGGTGTGCATAGTGTCTGCAAGGTGTGTGCTAGTCCCTAAAGTTGCACTTGACTGTGAGAGGGCAAGCTAGGGCATCATTTGTTTATTGAAAAGTGTTTATAAAGTTTTATGATTTGGTTTTTTAGTAGGGTGGTTGAAAACTGGCTCAAGGTTACAACATACATGAAAATCAAGATAAGGACATAGCATATCCCATTGGCTGAATAATAGGTGGACACATAGATGGATTAAACCGATTAAGAAAAAGGAAGATGAAGTCTTCAATTTGTCAACTTCACATGAATTCTTGTCTCAAAATGTCATAAAGAAACAAGATAATCAACTTGATATCAAAACTTGAAAAATTATCTCTACAGTAAAATTTTCACTGTATAAATTAATAGTCAAGAATAAAAAAGCATTGCAATCTGAATAATGAATTCAAGCATGAAGAAAGAAATAACAGAGTAGAAAAAGAGGGTCTAACCATCCATATGCCTTTGGTATTAAGTGTCAAATTGAACATAAATGACTTTTACAATGAGCTTCACAAAAAGGTCCCCTAGATCTCCAATTTTTCCACACCATCACATAGTCTTTCCTCTGTCTATTTAAACTATCTATAAAACTTCCAGATCCTATCATCTAGTATAACTTTAATGACTAGATTCAAATAGTATCTATCTACTAAGGTAGTTCACTCAAAAAGAGCTTCTACAATCCCAAAATAGATCACAGCTCAACAACTTGATATTGTATGATATTGCTAGCATTTACATTTGATTCTACAAAATAGGAATTAGTTTGATTTAGTCAAACAGATCGAGGTCTTAGCATCTCACTGACCAAAAATGAGTAAGCATTGCCATATTTCCTGGAAAACATTTAAATCATGATTGTAGCAAATCTCCATGTAACCTTTAGGATATAATCACAACAGTAGCTTTAGCATTTTTCTATTTGAGCTTTGTGGTAAGCATGACATTGTGCCAATAGAGTCTGAAGTTTATTTCCCTAAGATCTTTCAGCAATGCCCTTTGCTCTTTCTTCTTCTTTTTAAAACCTTGAATCCTTTCCTGCTGGCGAGCATTCCATTGTTCTATTTGTGCCTTTTCTTTCTTTAACTGTCTTACTGTTTTCTGAAATTCCTTGATCCTTTCTTTATCAGTTCCGATTTTAACTCTGAATCCTGAGCATTCTTCAAAAGGTGTAGGTTCATTCAGGTTTAAGGCAACTATGGGTTCTTTTGCTTTAACTTGGTACTTTGAGACTAATCACGAGCTATGTTCTTCATAAGAACTTGTTGAATCTATAGCTTCAGGCACATCTGATATGCGATCTGAGTCTTCAAAGTAATCCTATTTATTCTCAAGGGTTTCACTGATACCTTTAGCCATCTCTTTAGCTTTTGCTAATCTGGTTGAAGCTCTCATTACAGGTCCTGTAGATGATGAAATCATTTTTTTACCTTTGTTGACTGGTTTCTTAGGCAATGAAGTTCTTTTTGCCTTTTTCCTGGTACCTGCTTCAACATTCTCAGAGTCATCTTCTATAACTATGACGTTTTCTTCTTTGATTGATGGATTAAACATGGCCTTTGACTTCAGTCTATACTTGTTGGTGACCCTAGTAGAATTCCTTCTAGGTTTTTGTGATACAGACACACCTTTAAATCTTTTCCCTTTGACTGCAACACCCCTTTTACTGGTTGATGGTGATTCATGCTTGACTGTAGTTTGAGTATCAAAATCTTTATCTGAATCATTTTCCCCTTTAACATCTTCTTCATAAAACATTTCAATTTCTGGATCCCACCTAGGTCTTTTACTTATGCTACTCCTCGTCACCCTGATATCAGGCATCTCCTCTTTCACAGGGGTTTCATCAATTGAAATATCTCGTCTCTGTGTAACAGTCTTTCCCCCTTTGCCTTTCTTCTGTTTATTGGACTGTGTGTTAGGGTTTAAAGATTGCGTGAGCCAGCTCTGGGGCTTCTGTAATTCTCTCAAAGTAGACATAACTAAATTTTTAATTAGGACTTGATGAAACAAATTGCTCTTAGCATTGGTGGAAAGTGACTGCACTCTCTTTGACATCTTTGTCAAGCTTTTGAGTAGAAAATAAGGGGGATTTAAAGGGTAATCACCATTTAAATCCATTAGTATCCTAATGTGGTAGATATAGACCAGTGAGAATCTACCTTCGCAGGTGATATACCTGTGGATCACGATCAGAGCAGTGTGCCATTTGGGTCGAATCCAGCTACAAGGTACTCCCCTTTTCCAATTCTGTTTTTTCTTATTTGGAAGTAGGAATTGGTTTACAAACTCTGTAACCACATGCTCTTTCTTCCACCATATTTCTCCTCCAACCACCAACCTAGAAGCCTTTGCAATTGTCTGCTCTGTCACTAGCATCAACATCTTACCGATTTCCACCTTGTGACCATCAAAATTCAGAGCAAACTCCATGGAGACCTGCTCATCGTAACCTTGAAAAGTGGTAAGAAATTCAAAACACCCAACGTCTCTGAACCTTTGAGCCATCTGAGGATAGGCTTCAAGAAGGTTGGCACCCTCTGGTTCTATTTTGACTACCTGTCCGCTCTTCTTTGGTGCTATCAAAACAAAATTCTGTAACTAGTGTCCCCGGGTTCCAAATTTGCCACCTGCAATCTGTTAGTGTATAACGTTCCTTTGAGCGAATACCTGTGCCTAAATTCAAAAAAATCAGACAGGTATAATATAATGATCATTGATAATTGGGTGATTTAAAATGAGTCCTGCTTGGGTACACAGCAATCGGATTATGAAACGGTTTGAATCAGTAAATGATTCCAAGCTATTGTGGATGCATGCGAACTCTCAATCCACGATTTGTGTCATCATAATGAAATTTGGATGGCAGGCGCGTATCAAGGCATGATTATGTTGGCGCTACGAGAATAGCCTTATTCCTGTAGCGCTATTAATGACTTAGCAAAATTTGAATTTATGAAATTCAAACAGGCATATAAGGTGATACCTTGTCTAAAACCATGCCTTTCAAAATAAAACTTAAATAAACTACTCAAAAATTGTAATGCAAACCATAAGACACTAAAAACAAAGATAAAAATCAACTGGAAACAAAAAAAATGAAGTGTAGGTAAGAAGGGTTTAGGATAAGGGTTTCTCACTAAACCAAGACAAAATTAGAGACTAACATTGGCTCCTTCTGGGGATGGAGTTTTGATAATAAACTCCAAGAACTATAGACCAATGCCTTTCCTTTATTTCTGATTCACTGATTCCCCTACCACTGTTAGTCTTTTATTCTCAGCATAACTGTAAAAAAAAGTCCATTGGGTATATGGAGTCTTTATTGAAAGGAAAACCTATTGTACTAACTGAAACCTAATGAGACCTTAGAGAAAATAGTGCTTCAAGAACATCCCATTCACTGGGCCCCCAAAAATTTAAGTGTTTTCTAAATTATGCAGAAGAAAAGTGTTATTGTTCATTACCTTGGCTATCCTGAAAGGACCATACCATAGGTTATCGAACTTTCCATGTTTTGCTTTATCCTCTCTCCTGGCATCCCATCTTAACACCAAATCCCCTTCATTGAAAACATCTTTCTTAGCTCCCTTATCAAATGTAGCCTTGATTTTTCTCTGATGAGCAACAACTTTCTGATTAACCTGTTCTCTGACTTGTTGAACTTCAATCATCTGAAAAATTCTTCTTTGGACATCATTGGGTTCCTCTAGCTCTTCTTGTAGAAACTTAAAGACTGGCAGGCCCAATTGAGTTGGAAGAATTGCTTCTGTCCCATATACCATCTGGAAAGGAGATGTCCCAATAGAATTCTTGTTACTGATACGATCGGCCCAAAGGACAAACTTTAACTTGGAATCCCATGATTTTATTTTCTAGTTAGTAAGTTTTTGATAATTTATATCAGAGTTTTATTGGAAGATTTTGCCAATCCATTCCCTTGGGGGTAGTAGGGAATAGAATGAGCCAATTTCAGACTATACTTATTGTAGAATTCAATCATGGAATTTGATTTAAAATCCTGTGCATTATTAGTGACCAGGTTTTTAGGAAAACCAAACCTGGAAAAACTATATCCTTCTAGAAATTCCATGATTATCTTGTCTGTTGTATTCCAAGTCGGAATTGCTTTAATCCACTTCGTAAAATAATTTGTGGTTGTAAGAATCCATCTATGATGTCCTGAGGCTGATGGATTAATCTCTTCGATGAAATCCAATCCCCACTATTGAAACGGTCCATGGGCGATGATTGGTTTCACAGGCAGAGATATAAGTTTATGCTTTCCAACACATTTCTGACAAGGTTCACATGCCCTGACCTGAGAAAAAATATCTGAGAATAGAACTGGCCAGTAATATCCTGCTCTAAAAATATTGAAGGCAGTAGCCTTCCAATGATGATGGCCTCCGCAGACACCATGATCCAGATCATGAAAGATTTATTTAGCTTCCTTTTCGTCTACACACCTCAACAAAAAACTGTTGGGGTCTTTCTAGAACATGGTTTGATCAACAATACAGTACTTTACAGCTCTCAACTTTAATGATCTGAATTTTGATTTATCTAACTCTGGGGGAGATTGAAAATTCAACAGAAAAAATATGATATCTTTGTACTATTTTGAAGAAACATACTTGTTGTTTATCTGTGAATTTATTTCTTCAAACTGGACAGAAGAGTCCTGTGTCATGTCTGAAATATGGTATAACCCAATTGCCTTGAAATTAGATTTTGTCATTAATTTGGCGAGGCCTTGTCCTTTTATCAGCTGAGTAGGCTTTATGGTGAGATAGTATTCCAGGATTTTTGTTATCCATTTCCCTCGCTTTCCTTCACAATCAGGCTGAACGAATATTTCTTTGACTGCACTGCTTGGGACATATGATGTAATTTTAGATTGAAGAACATATACTCTGAAGGATTTTAAAGCCTCTACCAAGGCATAGGCCTGTTTTTCTATTAGATCATACTTCAATTCAGAGTCTCTAATGGTTTTGCTAAAGAAGGAGATAGGTTGCTCATATCCTTGCTCATTTCTTTGCAGAAGAACAACAACTATGGTATTTTCTGATGCAAATGAAAAAATCATGAATTCTTTGGAATAATCTGGGCTAATTAGAACAGGTGCCTGAACAATAGCCTGTTTGATCCTTTGAAAGGATTCTCTCACTTCTGGTATCCACTTAATTTCTGCATTCTTTTTCAACATGTCAGTGATGTACTTGACAATTTCTGCAAAATTAGGTATAAACCTCCTTAAAAAATTAATTTTACCAATGAATGACTGAATAGACTTTTTATTTCTCGGAATGTCGATTTGTTGAATAGCCTTTACTCTTTCCAGATCTATTTTAATACCTTCAGGTGAAACGATGTGTCCTAAAAGCTTTCCTTCCTCCATGGAAAAATGTGATTTTTTGGGATTAAGTGATATGCCGTACCTCCTGCATTTCTCAAAGGTCTGCTTCAAGTGTTGTAAATGTTCTTCATCGGATGCCGAAAATATAGTGATGCCATCAAGGTAAATAACCACAAACTTGTCTTTCTCCCCAATGAAAGCGATGTCCATATCCATTTGAAATGTGGCTCCTGCATTCATCAATCTGAAATGCATCTTTTCGTACATAAAGGTGCCCCAAGGAGTGGTAAAAGCTCTTTTCTTTTTGTCCTCTTCCATTACTGATATTTGATTGTACCCTGAATATCCATCAAGCATATAGATTCTCTTTGCATCAAAAACTCTTTGTAAGATATAATCCATTTTTGGTAATGGATAATTGTCTTTCAGAGAGCACCTGTTTAGATTCCTGAAGTCTACACAGAGCCTTATCTCTTCGTTCTTTTTTCTGACAGGTACAAGGTTGGCTACCCATTCTGAGTATCTCAGTGGCACTATGATTTTTTCTTCCAACAACCTTTTTAGCTCCGTTTCTATTATAGGTAACAGTAAAGGATTAAATTGCATGAACTTTTTTTTAACAGGTTTTGATTCGGGTTTCAGAGGAATTTTGTGATGAATAATCTCTATATCAAACACCTTCAGATCTTCATAAGACCATGCAAAAATGTCTGAATAATGTTTCAATAATTAAACATATGCTTCTTTCTGTTTTTGTGACAGTTTCCTAGATATTTTTACCAACCTGGGATTTGCATCCGGACTAATGTCACAGTCCACTACATCTATTTCTTCTATTTGGATAAAAACCTTCCTGGAAACATCATTATGATCGAACAACCTTTCTAGTGGAACCAAACCCTTGGGAAGATGGTTTGTCTTTAGTTCAATGATTTTGTGGCCAACAATTATATCTTGAAGGACTTCTGCATCATGTATTTCTGCTTCTCTATCTTCGTCATCTTGATCAATTGAAATGTTAGAAAACTCTCCAATAGTTTTCAAAAATCTTTGAATTTCCTCATCATCTTTAAAAACTTGCCAATGTTTTATATTATCCAGTATTGAAGGTTTGTTTCTGACTTCAACTTCGAATTTCAGATTAGGGAACATCGGAGTTTTAAAGTTGCTAGCTGCAAGTGCCAAAGAGTCGGCCTGCTGATTCAAATTTTTGTGCAAAAAAGTAATATTAAATGCCGAAAATAAATTATCCGCATAGTCCCACACCTCATTTTTGTATTGTTTTAACCTTTGATGTTTGGTTTGGTATATATTCTTGATCTCGTGAATAATAAGTTCTGAGTCTCCAAAAACAAATAGCTTATCTACTCCCATATCTCTAGCAGCTTTCAAACCTAACAACAAACATTCATACTCACTAATGTTATTAGTGGTGTCAAATTCAAGTTTATATGACATGGGGATAACCTCCTTGGTAGGGGAAATGAAGACAATACCAGCTCCAAAACCTTCTTTAGAACATGCTCCGTCAAAATACATTTTCCAAACAAAATTATCTTTACTGTCTCCCATTGCAGTTGTTGACTTTTTGACTGATACTTCTGCCATTTGCTCACTCATATGAAAAATAGAAGAACCCAGATCATCTTCTACAACATATATAGGATGGTTAGTGGGATTATTGTGATCACTTACCAAATAAGCCAATCTAACTTCTCTGTATAATCTTCGTTGTTCCCCACCAAAAACAGGTATTGTTGCATAGCTAAGGTCCATCTGTAGAGTACCATCTACCTTCTTAGCCCAAGATCTTGAAAGAAGCATTCCAAATTTTGGTGGTATGTTAGCCACGATAACATCTAATACCACACTTTTCATAGGTAATTTGGAAAGAGTAACAACCACATCTTTTATAACTCCAAGGCATTTGACTTTCTTGGAGTTAAAAGAATATAGATCATGATACGGTCTAGTAATGTCCAACCCTAATTCTTCCATCACCACCTTAGGCATTACATTATGCGAGGCACCATAATCCATTAAGCAGTTGTGCAATATCTTGTCATGGATATTTAATGAAATGTAAAAAGGTGGAGAGGCATTGATTCTATCTTCAATGTGAGGTACAATAGTTATAGCAGGGGTTTCATCCTCTAGATTGACCGTATCTGAAAATGTGACATGAGCTGGAGCCTGTAGAGCCTTGAGGACGGTCTTTCTGAAAGGTTCCGTTTTCATGAGTTCTAATAATGGCACTAAAATCTTGATTTTTTTGATTTCGTTTTCTAAACTAAAAGCAAAAGCATTTCTATCTGGTTCCTTTATGTGAACAGTACTATCCTTGGCTGGTTGTTTCAATGGTTGATCAACTTGGATCTTGGGAACACCTTTGCTAATTCCTGTCTTAACTGGAGTACTGGCCTTCTTTGTGGAAATAGGTGTATCAACTTTAGGTGCATTTGAACTAGATCTGAGATTGTATTTTTTCCTTTTAGGTTCTTGTTGGACGATCTCATCTTCATCCCCTTCCTCAAACTGATTTGCAATCAAAGCATCTTCATAATACTGCTGTGTCGGATGTAAAGGAGATGCTTTAGAATCATTCAAATGAACTGCAGGGAATTCTTCAGTATCATCCTCCTCCTCCTCCTCATCTACTACATTATTCTGAAAAGAAGGTAACACCTTTTGGTCATCTTGGTTTTTTCTTTCTCTTGGTAAGATTTGAGGTACGTTGTTTGGTCTCCTGAACTAATTTGGATTTCTGTAACCACCCTCCTGTGCAGGTCTACTGGGATGTTTTTATTCTATCTTCAACCTTGCCATTTCAGATGTCATAGTTTTCATCATCTTAGCCATTTCATCCATTTTAGAATCAGATGTTGAATTAGAAGATGAAGGCAATTCTTCCTTTTTCTTTTTCCTGTCTCTTTCACTTCTAGACTTCAATTTGTCTGCTGCTAATATGCTTGATTCTACCTCGATAGCAACATCTTGCATCAGACTGAGGGTAGCGGTTCTTCTTTCCCTAAGAAACAAGGAAAATTCAACATCGAATGCATTGGAAAAAATGATTTTAGCTGATGTCTCTGAAGGTCTTATTTCCTCTGGAATTTTACCATACATCTGGTTGAACCTTTTGGTAAAATCAGGTATTGATTCACCTTGTTTCCTCCTTAAAGCACCGAATTCGATGATGTAGTATAAAAAGTCCTTCTTGTCTTCCTAGTGTTTAAGAAAGGCATCATCTAAGGCTACAATATCAACTATTGAATTAGGAGGCAAACTCCTGAACCACTTTCTTTCTTCCCCATTTAGACTTTGTACGAATAGTCTCATCCACACATCAACATGCTCTACACTGAAATTATCTGCAAAACTATAAAATGAACTCAAATGCTCTTCAACAGTAACTGATCCATCTCCATTGTTTCTGGGCAAGTATCTCATCTAATCATTTGGTGGAAATGCATACATGACTTGTGGAAGAACCAAGGGAGCATACCTCATTGCAACTATTTCATCCATTCTGTCTGCAGCCATATTAGCTATTTTTGGAGCTTTGGGAGTGACTAAGATTGGTAATGCTGAAGGAGAAGGCGTCCCTTGTGTAATACAACTTATATGTATTGTCATCGAGTCTTGATCTTTAGTAGATAAGGATATCTCTTCTGGACTATGATTAGCTAATGGGTTGAGAAACAGAGGATTCTCAAAAAATAAATAATGTGATCTAAAATCCTCAGATGAGACAGATCCAAGAGATGACGAAGGTGTCTCTGGTTTGCTCTTAATATCTATGTTGTGACCTCTCAAAGTTTCAGTCACATGAAAAATGTCTGGATACTCCTGTTTAATGAGTTCAGTAAGTAACTTCCACTGTTCTAGATTTAATTCTTAAATAGTTGAAGGGAATGAAACTATATCAGACTCAATAATAGGTTTAATTTCACTTTCAGGATTCACATCTTCATCTAATTGGGTTTTGATGATTTCAGAGGATTGTCTTTGAGAACTTTCTGAAGATAATTTTACCTTTAAGAGTGAAGACTGACCAGAAAGAACTTTAGGTTTTCTTAATAACTTTTTAGGATCTGGAACTGCCGCAATAGGCTCAAGATCTGGATTTTTCCTGGTTACTGGTCTCTTATTAAATGATGAAGAATTTAGAGGAGTTTTATGTCATTTACCTTCTCTTTTAAGAGCCCGAATTACCATAGAGGAGTCGCCAGGTGAATAATCATAGTCTTAAATAATGTCCAAAATCTTGTTCACCACCAAGATCTGAAAGTAAACTTGTCGTTTCCCTAGGGAAGATCTCTTCGTTTCTTCGTCCCCGGCAACATCGCCAAAAATGTTAGTCCCTAAATTTTCACTTGACTATGAGAGGGAAAGCTACGACATCATTCGTTTATTGCAAAGTGTTTATAACATTTTATGATTTCGTTTTTTAGTAGGGTGGTTGAAAACTGGCTCAAGGTTACAACATAACATGAAAATCAAGATCAAGACATAACATATCCCATTGGCTGAATAATAGGTGGACACATAGATGGATTAAACCAATTAAGAAAAAGGAAGATGAAGTCTTCAATTTTTCAACTTCACATGAATTCTCATCTCAAAATGTCATAAAGAAACAAGACAATCAACTTGATATAAAAACTTAAAAAATTATCTCTATAGTAAAATTTTCACTGTATAAATTAACAGTCAAGAATAAAAAAGCATTGCAATCTGAATAATGAATTCAAGCATGAAGAAAGAAATAACAGAGTAGAAGAAGAGGGTCTAACCGTCCATATTCCTTTGCTATTAAGTGTCAAATTGAACACAAATGCCTTTTACAATGAGCTTCAAAATAAGGTCCCTTGGATCTCCAATTTTTCCACACCATCACATAGTCTTTCCTCTGTCTATTTAAACTATCTATAAAACTTCCAGATCCTATCATCTAGTATAGCTTTAATGACTAGATTCAAATAGTATCTATCTGCTAAGGTAGTTCACTCAAAAAGAGCTTCTACAATCCCAAAATAGATCACAGCTCAACAACTTGATAATGTATGATATTGCCAACATTTACATTTGATTCTACAAAATATGAATTAGTTTGATTTAGTCAAACAGATCGACGTCTTAGCATCTCACTGAACAAAAACGAGTAAGCATTGCCATATTTCCTGGAAAACATTTAAATCATGATTGTAGCAAATCTCCATGTAACCTTTAGGATATAATCACAGTAGTAGCTTTAGCATTTTTCTGTTTGAGCTTTGTGGTAAGAATGACATTGTGCCAATAGAGTCTGAAGTTTATCTCTCTGAGTTCTTTGAGAAATGCCCTTTTCTCTCTCTTCTTCTTTTTAAAACCTTGAATCCTTTTTTTTTGGCGAGCATTCCATTGTTCTATTTGTGCCTTTTCTTTCTTTAATTCTCTTATTGTTTTCTTAAATTCCTTGATCCTTTCTTTATCAGTTCTGATTTTAACTTTGGATCCTGAGCATTCTTCAAAAGGTGCAGGTTCATTAAAGGTTTAAGGCAACTTTGGGTTCTTTTGCTTTAACTTGGTACTTTGAGACTAATCTCGAGCTATGTTCTTCATCAGAACTTGCTAAATCTATAGCTTTAGGGACATCTGATATGCGATCTGAGTCTTCAAAGTAATCCTGTTTATTCTCAGGGGTTTCACTGATACCTTTATCCATCTCTTTAGCTTTTGCTAATTTGGTTGAAGCTCTCATTACAGGTCCTGTAGATGATGAAATCATTTTTTTACCTTTGTTGTCTGGTTTCTTAGGCAATGAAGTTCTTTTTGCCTTTTTCCTGGTACCTGCTTCAACATTCTCAGAGTCATCTTCTATAACTATGACGTTTTCTTCTTTGATCGATGGATTAAACATGGCCTTTGACTTCAGTCTATACTTGTTGGTGACCCTAGTAGAATTCCTTCTAGGTTTTTGTGATACAGACACACCTTTAAACCTTTTCCCTTTGACCGCAACACCCCTTTTACTGGTTGATGGCGATTCATGCTTGACTGTAGTTTGAGTATCAAAATATTTATCTGAATCATTTTCCCCTTTAACATATTCTTCATAAAACATTTCAATTTCTGGATCCCACCTAGATATTTTTCTTCTGCTACTCCTTGTCACCCTGATATCAGACATCTCCTCTTTCACAGGGGTTTCATCGATTGAAATATCTCGTCTCTGTGTAAAAATCTTTCCCTCTTTGCCTTTCTTCTGTTTATTGGACTGTGTGTTAGGGTTTAAAGATTGCGTGAGCCAGCTCTGGGGCTTCTATAATTCTCTCAAAGTAGACATAACTAAAGTTTTAATTAGGACTTGATGAAACCAATTGCTCTTAGCATTGGTGGAAAGTGACTGCACTCTCTTTGACATCTTTTTCAAGCTTTTGAGTAGAAAATAAGGGAGATTTAAAGGGTAATCACCATTTAAATCCATTAGTATCCTAATGTGGTAGATATATACCAGTGACAATATACCTTCCTAGGTGATATACCTATGGATCACGATCAGAGCAGTGTGCCATTCACGTCGAATCCAGCTACGAGGTACTCCCCTTCTCCAATTCGGATTTTTCTTATCTGGAAGCAGGAATTGGTTTACAAACTCTGTAACCACATGCTCTTTCTTCCACCATCCTTCTCCTCCAACCACCAACCTAGAAGCCTTTGTAATTGTCTACTCTGTCAGTAGCATCAACATCTTATCGATCTCCACATTGTGACCATCAAAATTCAGAGCGAACTCCATGGAGACCTGCTCATCGTAACCTTGAAAAGTGGTAAGGAATTCAAATCACCCAACGTCTCTGAACCTTTGAGCCGTCTGAGGATAGGCTTCAAGAAGGTTGGCACCCTCTGGTTCTATTTTGACTAACTGTCTACTCTTCTTTGGCGCCATCAAAACAAAATTCTGTAACTAGTGTCCTCAGGTTCCAAATTTGCCACCTGCAATCTGTTAGTGTATAACGTTCTTTTGAGAGAATACCTGTGCCTATATTCAACAAAATCAGACAGGTATAATATAATGATCATTGAGAATTGGGTGATTTAAAATGAGTCATGCGCGGGTAGACAACAATCGGATTATGAAACAATTTGAATAAGTAAATGATTCCAAGCTATTGTGGATGCATGCGAACTCTCAATCCACGATTTGTGTCATCATAACGAAATCTGGATGGCAGGCGCGTATCAAGGCATGATTATGTTGGCGCTACGAGAATAGCCTTATTCCCGTAGTGCTATTATGGCTTAGCAAAATTTGAATTTATGAAATTCAAACATGCATATAAGGTGACACCTCGTCTAAAACCATGTCTTTCAAAATCAAACTTAAATAAACTACTCAAAAATTGTAATGCAAACCATAAGACACTAAAAACAAAGATAAAAATCAACTGGAAACAAAAAAAATGAAGTGTAGGTAAGAAGGGTTTAGGATAAGGGTTTCTCACTAAACCGAGACAAAATTAGAGACTAACACTGGCTCCTTCTGGGGATGGAGTTTTGATAATAAACTCCAAGAACTATAGACCAATGCCTTTCCTTTATTTCTGATTCACTGATTCCCCTGCAACTGTTAGTCTTTTATTCTTAGCATAACTGTAAAAAAAAGTCCATTGGGTATATGGAGTCTTTATTGAAAGGAAAACCTATTGTACTAACTTAAACCTAATGAGACCTTAGAGAAAATAGTGCTTCAAGAACCTCCCATTCACTGGGCCCCCAAAAATTTCAGTGTTGTCTAAATTATGCAGGAGAAAAGTGTTATTGTTCATTACCTTGGCTATCCTGA
>JZKD02S0266298.1:230573-247798 GCA_000966675.3 Picea glauca | reverse complement strand
AGTATTGAAGGTTTGTTTCTGACTTCAACTTCAAATTTCAGGTTAGGGAACATCGGAGTTTTAAAGTTGCTAGGTACAAGTGCCAAAGAGTCGGACTGCTGATTCAAATTTCTGTGCACAAAAGTAATATTAAAAGCCGAAAAGAAATTATCCGCATAGTCCCACACCTCATTTCTGTATTGTTTCAACCTTTGATGTTTGGTTTGGTATATATTCTTGATCTCGTGAATAATAAGTTACGAGTCTCCAAAAACAGACAACTTATCTACTCCCATATCTCTAGCAGCTTTCAAACCTAACAACAAAGCTTCATACTCACTAATGTTATTAGTGATGTCAAATTCAAGTTTATATGACATGGGGATAACCTCCTTGGTAGGGGAAATGAAGACAATACCAGCTCCAGAACCTTCTTTAGAACATGCTCCGTCAAAATACATTTTCCAAACAAAATTGTCTTTACTGTCTCCCACTGCAGTTGTTGACTTTCTGACTGATACTTCTGCCATTTCCTCACTCATATGAAAAATAGAAGAACCCAGATCATCTTCTACAACATATATAGGATGATTAGTGGGATTATTGTGATCACTTACCAAATAAGCCAATCTAACTTCTTTGTATAATCTCCGTTGTTCCCCACCAAAAACAGCTATTGTTGCATAGCTATGGTCCATCTGTAGAGTACCACCTACCTTCTTAGCCCAAGATCTTGAAAGAAGCATTCCAAATTTTGGTGGTATGTTAGCCACGATAACATCTAATGCCACACCTTTCATAGGTAATTTGGAAAGAGTAACAACCACATCTTTTATAACTCCAAGCATTTGACTTTCTTGGAGTCAAAAGAATATAGATCATGATATGGTCTAGTAATGTCCAACCCTAATTATTCCATCACCACCTTAGGCATTACATTATGCGAGGCACCAAAATCCATTAAGCAGTTGTGCAATATCTTGTCATGGATATTTAATGAAATGTAAAAGGGTGGAGAGACATCGATTCTATCTTGAATGTGAGGTCCAATAGTTATAGCAGGGGTTTCATCCTCTAGATTGACCGTATCTGAAAAGGTGACATGAGCTGGAGCCTGTAGAGCCTTGAGGACGGTCTTTATGAAAGGTTCCATTTTCATGAGTTCTAATAATGGCACTAAAATCTTGATTTTGTTGATTTCGTGTTCTAAACTTAAAGAAAAAACATTTCTATATGGTTCCTTTATGTCAATATTACTATCCTTGGCAGGTTGTTTCAATGGTTGATCAACTTGGATATTCGGAACACCTTTGATAATTCATGTCTTAACTGGAGTACTGGCCTTCTTTGTGGAAATAGGTGTATCAACTTTAGGTGCATTCGAACCAGATCTGAGATTGTATTTTTTCCTTTTAGGTTCCTGTTGGACGATCTCATGTTCATCCCCTTCCTCAAACTGATTTGCAATCAAAGCATCTTCATAATCCTGTTGTGTCACATGTAAAGGAGAAGATTTCGAATCATTCAAATGAACTGTAGGGTATTCTTCTGTATCATCCTCCTCCTCCTCATCTACTGCATTATTCTGAAAAGGAGGTAACACCTTTTGGTCATCTTGG
Source organism: Picea glauca (assembly GCA_000966675.3). Classification (NCBI taxonomy): domain Eukaryota; kingdom Viridiplantae; phylum Streptophyta; class Pinopsida; order Pinales; family Pinaceae; genus Picea; species Picea glauca. The sequence goes on along the minus strand of JZKD02S0266298.1, from coordinate 246,200 downwards.
TTTTTTCTTTCTCTTGGTAAGATTTGAGGTACGTTGTTTGGTCTCCTGAACTGATTTGGATTTCTGTAACCACCCTCCTGTGCAGGTCTACTGGGCTGTTTTTATTCTATCTTCAACCTTGCCATTTTAGATGTCAGAGTTTTCAAACAGATCGAGGTCTTAGCATCTCACTGAACAAAAACGAGTAAGCATTGCCATATTTCCTGGAAAACATTTAAATCATGATTGTAGCAAATCTCCATGTAACATTTAGGATATAATCACAACAGTAGCTTTAGCATTTTTCTGTTTGAGCTTTGTGGTAAGCACGACATTGTGCCAATAGATTCTGAAGTTTATCTCCCTAAGTTCTTTGAGCAATGCCCTTTGCTCTTTCTTCTTCTTTTTAAAACCTTGAATCCTTTTTTGCTAGTGAGCATTCCATTGCTCTATTTGTGCCTTTTCTTTCTTTAACTGTCTTATTGTTTTCTGAAATTCCTTGATCCTTTCTTTATCAGTTCTGATTTTAACTTTGGATCCTGAGCATTCGTCAAAAGGTGCAGGTTCATTCAGGTTTAAGGCAACTTTGGGTTCTTTTGCTTTAACTTGGTACTTTGAGACTAATCCCGAGCTATGTTCTTCATCAGAACTTGTTGAATCTATAGCTTCAGGCACATCTGATATGTGATCTGAGTCCTCAAAGTAATCATGTTTATCTTCAGGGGTTTCACTGATACCTTTAGCCATCTCTTTAGCTTTTGCTAATCTGGTTGAAGCTCTCGTTACAGGTCCTGTGGGTGGTGAAATCATTCTTTTTCCTTTAACATCTTCTTCAGAAAACGTTTCAATTTCTGTATCCCACCTAGGTCTTTTACTTCTGCTCCTCCTGGTCACCCTGATATCAGACATCTCCTCTTTCACAGGGGTTTCATCAAAAATATCTCAACACTGTGTAACAATCTTTCTCCCTTTGCCTTTCTTCTTCTTATTGGACTGAGTGATAGGGTTTAAAGATTGCGTGAGCCAACTCTAGGGCTTTTGTAATTCGCTCAAAGAAAACATGACTAAGGTTTTAATCAAGACTTAATGGAACAAGCTTCTTTTAGCATTGGTGGAGAGTGACTGCACTCTTTTTGACATCTTTGTCAAGCTTTTGAGTAGAAAATAAGGGAGATTTAAAGGGTAATCACCATTTAAATGCATTAGTATCCTAATGTGGTAGATATAGACCAGTGAGAATCTACCTTCGTAGGTGATATACCTGTGGATCACGATCAAAGTAGTGTTCCATTTGGGTCGAATCCAGCTACGAGGTACTCCCCTTTTCCAATTTGGATTTTTCTTATCTGGAAGCAAGAATTGGTTTACAAACTCTGTAACCACATGCTCTTTCTTCCACCATATTTCTCCTCCAACCACCAACCTGCAAGCCTTTTCAATTGTCTTCTCTATCACTAGCATCAACATCTTACCGATCTCCACCTCGTGACAATCAAAATTCAAAGCGAACTCCATGGAGACCTGCTCATCGTAACCTTGAAAAGTGGTAAGGAATTCAAACCACCCAACGTCTCTGAACCTTTGAGCCATATGAGGATAGGCTTCAAGAAGTTCGGCACCCTCTGGTTCTATTCTGACTACCTATCTGCTCTTCTTTGGCACCATCAAAACACAATTCTGTAACTAGTGTCCTTGGGTTCCAAATTTGACACCTGCAATCTGTTAGTGTATAATTTTCCTTTGAGTGAATACCTATGCCTAAATTCAAAAAAATCAAACATGTATAATATAATGATCATTGAGAATTGGGTGATTTAAAATGAGCCTTGCACGGGTACACAACAATCAGATTATGTAATGGTTTGAATCAGTAAATGATTCCAAGCTATTGTGGATGCATGTGAACTCTCAATCCACGTTTCATGTCATCATAATGAAATCTGGATGGCAGGAGCGTATCAAGGCATGATTATTTTGGTGCTACGGGAATAACCTTATTCCCATAGCGCTATTAATGACTTAGCAAAATTTGAATTTATGAAATTCAAACAGGCATATAAGGTGACACCTCGTCTAAAACCATGTCTTTCAAAATCAAACTTAAATAAGCTACTCAAAAACTGTAATGCAAACCATAAGACACTAAAAACAAAGATCGAAATCAACTGGAAACAAAAAAAATGAAGTGTAGGTAAGAAGGGTGTAGGATAAGGGTTTCTCACTAAACCAAGACAATATTAGAGACTAATAGTGTGCATAGTGTCCGCAAGGTGTGCGTTGACAAAGTCTAGTGTGACTCAAAATCTCCGGAGAGATAACTTGAAGCTTTACTTGCAAAGAGTGAAAGGGACCATGCAAGGCGTGCGTAGGTAGAAACACACTAAACATCATATTGTTCAGGAGGAACAATTGATTCATGTAAGAACTATTGCAAGGAGTGCACATTTGACCACAAAAAGGGTCAAGTCAAAGAAACATGTTGCAATGTGTGCATAGGGTCGACATTCGACTAAGTGTCACAGAAACATCTAGGAGAATATTAAGTTTTCAAGAAGGAACAAGATCATAAGAGATAGCAGACGAAAATGATTCAATAGAGAGGATCCCACTGAAAATTTCCCAATCAACGAGTCAGATCCATTTGAAGGAATCAGGGATCTTTCCAGACTATGAGATCTGGGGGATTTGCATGGAGGATAGTCTTAAAATCCTTTGACACTTAGTGTATTCATAGGTTTGAAAGGGGTTAAGGAGAAGGATCGTCGAAGTCCTGAAGAGGAGAAGTGAAATCCCAGCCATCGGTATTAAGGAGGATACGTGGAAACATATTAGAGAGTCTGGGAGGTAAAGCTCCAGAAGATTTGTGTGGAGCAAAGAGAAATTCTCGTGAAGTCGCAAAGGCCGAAGAAATCCAGACCCTTGGATCTAGAAGGATATGTGGCAGAGATTTGTGTATTTCGGAAGAAGAGCACTTTGAAGGGAAGCGAGAGTGGTGGATCCAAAACTATCGATGACCAAAGTAGCGAAGTAAATCATGGTCTTTGATATGAGAGGGACACGCGTCATCAGATCGTGGAATCTGGAAGAGTGCACTACGGGAAAGAAAGGAGGAAGTGGAGTCGTTGACCAGAATTTGTCTGAATCTCCAAGAGGTAAGAAGATAATCCTAGCTATTAGTTTTTTGGATACGTGGCATCAGATCTATCACTTAGGTGATAGGACACTTCAGGGAAATTGGAGAGTAAATTCCTAAAGGTCGAAAGTCCTGAAGGACAGAGTCAACAGGAGTCGTTGATAAATGAAGGGACATGTGGAGAGTGGAGATTCACTTCAGAGCATTTTCACTCCGAGAAAAGTGAAGTGTAAAGGCATGAGAAATCACAAAGGTGAAGCGCCAGAGTTCATTTGAGTCGTCTATTGGAATAAGGCGTGTGGCATAAGATCTGTCACTTCAGAGGATTTACACTCCGGGAGAAAGAGGAAAAGAGGAGCATTAACTGGAAGTCGTCCGTAGGGGAAACAAAGGACGCATCTTGACCATTGATCGAGGTGAGCACGTGGCACTCGATCCGTAAGTCTGGGTATGGAGCACTTCGGGGGGAAAAGCTGTTGGAACGCTCGGAACTCTCGAAGTCGGAGTCCCGAAGTGAATCACAATTGTTGGTTGTTGGAGAAGTGTAGGTCATAGATCTTGTTCGAGTGATTTTGTCGGTCTAGATTTTGGGGAAAAAGGAGTTAGTTTCACTCAAAATCATCAAAGCTTGAAGCCACGAAGGGGGATAGCTAGAGGTCATAGCCCATGGTCATAAGGAAGCAGGGCCTAGCAGAGGAGCTAGCGCTCACCACTTAGAGTTACCAGAAGTGCAAGAGAAGGGTGTGTGGGTGAATCGAACCGCATGGGTAACAAAGAGGGGTCCCATGTGAATTGATTTCAGGGTCTATTAGAGGCCCGAAGAGCCGATTCAACTCAGTGAATTGAGGATCCTTGACTGAGAGGTCATGCAACCTCGATGAGAGGAGGGGGGTTGGATCAAGTGGTATCATAGCCTAAGAAAAGGTTCTATCTGATACCATCAAGTGGTATCATAGCCTAAGAAAAGGTTCTATCTGATACCATCAAATGGTATCAAAGCTACATATTTTAATTTATGTAGGAAAGAAGGAAGTAGTCTGATATCATCAAGTGATATCAACACCGTAACATAAACTCTATGTAAAAAAAAATTTCAGCACCATGCCGCCTAGAAGACGTGTAGAGCGACCTGTAGAAAACTCAGGTGTGGAAAGGGAGATGAGAGAAATTCACACAATATTAGATGCTATGTAGACAACACAAAGGAGAGAACATGATGTTGGAGACGTCAGTGATGCATAAAGAGAAGAAATGGAATTTGAAGGAGTTGCAGGAGAAGATGTTGTAGAAGAACGCTTGCTGAAAGTTGTTGTTAAATTGGGAGCAAGAGAAAAAATAGAAATACCAATGTATGAAGGAAAATTAGATGTTAAAGAATTGTTGGATTGGATAAGAGCAATGGAAAAATACTTCAACTATGAAGAAGTTGATGATGAGAAGAAAGTAAAACATGTTGTCACTAGATTGAAGGGACATGCAACAATGTGGTGGGATGAACTACAGGTTGACAAAAGAAGCAAAGGCAAGCAAAAGGTTAAGAACTGGGATAGAATGTTTTCCAATATGAAGGCTAAATTCATACCCAAAGCTTATAAGATAAATATGTTCAGGAAATTATAGAACCTGAGATAGAAAGGATAGACAGTAAAGAATACATCGAGGAATTTTATAAGTTGAACATCAGGGATTGACATAGAGAAAAATATGACGAAAAGGTTGATAGGTACATAAATGGCCTGAGATATGAAATCCAGGATGAAATCAACATTATAGCAGTGAGGACAATGGAGGATGCTTATCAAATTGCACTAAAATAAAAAGAGAAATTGGTCAGGAAACAGAGCCAACAAAGCAGAGGAAGAAGTCTAAATAGAGGAAAGGGAATTTTCCATGAAAAGGAACAAAAACCTAAGGTTGAGAATGGAAAACCACACAGTCACTCAGAAAGAGGAGGAAGTTCCCGAGGGAGACAATATGGTGGAAGGAATGATTTTCCTCAAGGAAGAGGAAGAGGCAGAGGAGGAGAGGTGAAGTGTTATGCTTGTGGAGAAACATGACACATGTCTTGGGAATGCCACGAGAGAAAGAAAGAAGGAGGAGGTGAAACTCACATTTTAGAAGTGCAGAAGAAGAATGTTGAGGTAGAAGGTGCAAAATATGGGAGGTCTTTGATGATGAAGAAGGTTCTCTTGAAATCAGAGCCAGAGGTGGAGAAACCAGTGTAGAGGAATAGTTTGTTCAGAACTTCTTGCAAAACCAAAGACAATGTATGCAAGGTGATAATTGATAGTGGGAGCACTGATAACTTGGTATCCACATAAATGGTGGAAAAATTGGAGCTGGAGACAACTGCACATCTGAGTCTATATAGAGTCTCATGGTTCCAGAAAGGACACCAGGTAATGGTCACTAAACAATGCCTAGTTGAATTTAAGATAGGAGGATATAGAGATGAGATTTTGTGTGATGTGATTCCCATGGATGTATGTCATGTCTTTTTGGGGAGACCATGGCAGTTTGACATAAATTTCATTCATGATGGGAGGAAGAATACTTACACCTCAGAGAAAAATGGTAGGACACACATGCTACTACCAATAGATGATAAGAAAGTGAAGGAAGAAGTCAACATAAGTATACTTCTCATGAGTGGGAAAGAAATCCTAAGTGAAGTCAAGAAGGAACAGGAGATGCAATTTGTTGTGGTCAGGAAGTCCAGAGTCATCCTTACAAGTACTTCTATGGATGATCTTCCTAAAGAAATTCAGGAGTTGTTAGAGAATTTTGTTGACATAGTAGTGGATGAGTTACCTCACACATTGCCACCTATCAGGAGTATCAACCATCACATTGATCTCATACCAGGAGCGAGTTTTCCGAAAAAAGAAACGTATAGATTGACACCTCAAGAGAATGAGGAGGTAAAGAGACAAGTCCAGGATTTGATGGACAAGGTTTTAGTCATAGAGAGCTTGAGTCCATGTGCAGTACCAACTGTGTTGAGTCCCAAAAAATATGGAGTATGGAGAATGTGTATAGACTCAAGAGACATAAACAAAATCACCATCAGGTACATATTTCATTTTCCAAGGATGGATGAATTAATGGATTGTTTGAGAAGAGTAAATTATTTTTCAAAAATAGACCTGAAAAGTGGATATCACTAGACAAGGATGAGAGAAGGTGATGAGTGGAAAAAAGCCTTCAAAATGAATGAAGGGTTGCATGAGTGGCTTGTTATGCCATTTGGATTGACAAACGCCCCAAGTACTTTTATGAGGTTGATGAATGAGGTATTGAAATATTTTATTGGTAAGTTTGTGATTGTATATTTGGATGATATATTATTCTTCAGTAAAACTAAAGAAGAACATTTGAGGCACTTAACGTTAGTGATGAAAAGATTGCAACAAGAGAAGTTGTTGATAAATCTGAAGAAATCCTCTTTTATGAATACATAACTCATTTACTTGGGTTTTTTAATCTCTTCAAATGAACTGAAGATGGATCCAAAGAAGGTGAGAGAAATAAGAGAATGGCCATTGCCAAGGAGCATATTCGAGTTGAGAAGCTTCCATGGATTAACAAGTTTCTATCAGAAGTTCATTAGAAATTTCAGTGGTATTTGTGCACTAATATTAGACACGGTGAAGAAGAGACACAAGTCTTTTAAGTGGACATAAGAAGATGAGAAAAGTTTTAGGATATTAAAGGAGAAGATAACATAACAACCAATTCTAGTATTGCTAGATTTTGGGAAGACGTTTCAAGTATGATGTGATGCTAGTGGAGTGGAAATTGGAGCATTCTTGAGCCAAGATAATAGGCATGTTTCATATTTTAGTGAGAAGTTGAATGACACCAAAAGGAAGTACTCCACATATGACAAAGAACTTTATGCAATAATTCAATCCTTAAAGAAATGGAGGCACTACCTTGTTCCGAAAGAATTTGTTTTGTACAGTGATAATCAGGATTTACAATTCATAACCAAACAGGAGAAGTTAAATCAAAGACATGCTAAGTGGATAGAGTTTATGAAAAAATTCGCTTTTGTCATTAAACATATTTCTGGTAATGCTAACAAAGTTGTTGATGCATTGAGCAGGAGATGTTTGATTCTACAGGAATTTTGAGTAAAAACCTTAGGGTTCGAACACCTTAAGGAGATGTACTGTGATGATCCAGATTTTAAAGATGTGTATGAATCATGTGAAAATCTTGTGCTTAGAGCCATAAGTCAGTGGAAAAACTATTTGATTCAAGATGGATTGTTTTTTAAAGGTAGCCATTTGTGCATACCAAAGTGCTCGATGAGAGATAATCTGCTAAAAGAAAAACATAGTGGAGGTCTAGCCAGACATTTCGACCATGACAAGACATTTGCACAGTTGAACAATTCATATTATTGTCCAGGTATGAGGGAAAAAGTGAATAAATTTGTAAAAATATGTAAGATTTTCCAGTATGCAAAAGGAAAGCGACAGGACACTGGGTTATATCAACCATTGCCTATGCCAGATAGGCCTTGGGATGCAATAAGCATGGATTTCATGTTGGGATTTCCAAGAACAAAAAGGGGAAGTGATTCCATATTTATTGTAGTTGATAGATTATGAAATATGGCACACTTTATCCCATGCCAGAAAACTAATGATGCAACACACATTGAAAATCTGTTTTTCAAAGAAGCTGTGAGACTTCATGGGTTTACCAAGAGTATTGTCTCAGATAGAGACACAAAATTTGTTGGTCATTTCTGGAGGACATTGTGGAAGAAACTGGGGATGGAGTTTTCCTTTAGTTCAATATATCACCCTCAAACAGATGGATAGACTGAGGTGGTAAATCAAAGATTAGGAAATTTGCTGAGGAGTCTAGTCACTGAACATCATAGCCAGTGGGATCAGATTCTGCCATAAGCAAAGTTTTCCTACAATGACTCACCAAACAGAAGTACAGGGAAGAGTCCATTCCAGATAGTATGTGGGATGAAGCCAAGAGAAGTATCAGAGTTGATAGATTTGGAGCAGAATGAATTCAGAAGTGTTGGAGTAGAAGACTTCATTGCAAAAATGCAGAATCTTCACAATCAGATCAAAGAGTAGATGCAAAACAATAAAAAAGAATATAAATGCAGGGTTGATCAACATAGGAGAGAACTTCAATTTGAAGTGGGAGACCAAGTTCTGGCACATCTCAGGAAGGAAAGGTTCCCAAGAGGAACATATAACAAACTGAAGTTGAAGAAGATAGGATCGTGTAATATCTTAATGAAAATTGATGAAAATGATTATGAGATAGGGATGCCAGAAGATGTGGTAATATCACCCATATTCAACATTTCAGACATGTATCCTTACAAGGAATATGACACAAGAGGATCAGAAGATTAAAAAGAGATCCAGTGGGAGAAGTAGATGCCTATAGAAGAAAATATGCAGATGGAGAAGATCATAGATCAGAGGATTGGTAAGAAGACCGGGAGGAAGACTTATTTTGAGTATTTGGTAAAGTGGAAAGGACACCCAATAGAATATGTCAGTTGGGTAAATGAAGAAGATATTTAGAAGCATGGAAAGTCAGTGCAGGAGCTCATGGACAAGAGTCCATGAATTTTTGTCCAGAGGAGTATGATGCAGGAGCATTGCCATCAAAGAAAAAGTGGAGGAAAACTCAACACCCTAGCACACATTTTGAAGTAATTTTGAATTTAAGGTTGGAATATCATATAAATATCTTGAAAAGATTGTAATTAAAGAAGATCTTAAATGTTGAGAGGTTGAACCATCGTGTGAGATCGATGGAGATTGTATTTTCTTTAATGTAGTTAATAGCAGTACAGATCTGAATCATTCACTCTTATCTGTATGTACCGATCATTTATTGTAATAAGCCTTAGTAGTTGAAATCTTTAATTTGATAGGATAGCACTAAGGTAGTCGGAGGGAAAAACTCCATATGCCCTCTTGTATAAATATATGTATTGTATGCCCAAATGAGGCTGCTGAATATTATTGTAGCTGAAGTTTGCTGAAAGCTGTGGAAAGTTATTTGAAGTTGTTATTGTGTAGACTATTGAAGCTTATCAAAGTTGTATGAACCCATGTACATATCATTTGAATGAATATAACAGAGAAGCATTGATCCAAAATGTTTGGTGTTGTTGTTACTATGTCTATTTGAATGAATGGTAGGATTTATGTTTAATTACGTTCTTTGTTATTACTTGTTATTATGTTATGAATGCATTACATGGTTGAATGTATGAATCTATGAGGATTAGACAAGTTTCAATTGTTTCTCTTCTACGAGCTCATGTAAGGAGTGCATAGTGTCTGCAAGGTGTGCGTTGACAAAGTCTAGTGTGACTCAGAAGCTCAGGAGAGATAACGTGGAGCTTTATATGCAAGGTGTGCATAGTGTCCGCAAGGTGTGTGTTGACATAGTCTAGTGTGACTCAAAATCTCAGGAGAGATAACTTGAAGCTTTATTTGCAAAGAGTGAAAAGGAACATGCAAGGTGTGCATAGGTAGAAACACACTCAACATCGTATTGTTCAGGAGGAACAATTGAGTTGTGTAAGAACTGTTGCAAGGAGAGAAAAGTTGCCCACAAAAAGGGACAAGTCAAAGAAACATGTAGCAAGGTGTGCACAGGGTCGACATTCGGCTAAGTGTCACAGAAACATCCAGGAGAAGCTTAATTTTTTGAGAAGGAACAAGCTCAGAAGAGATAGCAGATGGAAATTATTCAGTAGGGAGGAGCCCACAAAGAATTTCCCAATCAATGATTAAGATCCATTCGGAGTAATCAGGGATCTTTCCAGACTCTGATATCTGGGGGAGTTGCATGGAGGATAGTCTTAAAATCCTTCAACACTTGGTGCATTCAGATGTTTTAAAGTGGTTAAGGAGCGGGATCATCGAAGTCCCAAAGAGGCGAAGTGAAATCCTAGTCGTTGGTATGAAGGAGGATACGTGGAAACAGATCAGAGATTCTAGGAGGTAAAGCTCTGAAAGATTTACGTGGAGCAAAGAGAAATTCTCGTAAAGTCACGAAGGCCGAAGAAATATTGAGCATTGGATCCAAAAGGATACGTGGCGGAGATCCACATATTTCATAAGAAGATCATTTCAAAGGAAAGAAAGAGTGGTGAATCCACAACTCCTGAAGCCCGAAGCCCGAAGTAGCAAAGTAAATCGCGGTAGTCAATCTGAGAGGGACACCTGTCATTAGATCATGGAATCCGGAAGAGTGCACTCTGGGAAAGAAAGGAGGAAGTGGTGTTGTTGACCAGAAGCCGTCTGAAGCTCCAGGAGGTAAGAAGCTAATCCTTAACTCTGGGTACATAGCACTTCGGGGGAAAAAGGTGTTGGAACGCTCAAAACTCCTGAAGTTGGATTCTCGAAGTGAATCATAGTTGTTGGCTGTTGGAGAAGAGTGGGTCGTAGATCTTGTCCGAGTGATTTTGCCAGTCCGGAGTTCGGGAAAAAAGGAGTCAACTGCACTCAAAATTGTCGAGTCCCGAAGCCGCGAAGGGGGATAGCCGAAGGTCATAGATTGTGGTCATAAGGAATCATGGACTAGAAAAGGAGCTAGTGCTCACCACTTAGAGTTATGAGAAGCACCAGAGAAGGGTGTGCGGGTGAATCGAACTGCGTGGGTAACAAAGAGGGGGCCTGTGTGAATTGATTCCAGGGTCTAGCAGAGGCCCGAAGAGCTGATTCGGCTCAGTGAATTGAATATCCTTGACCAGGTGGTCACGCAACCTTGAGGAGAGGAGGGGTGATGCATCAAATTGGACTAAGAAGAGATAGGATAAGACATGCGAGATTTCTAAAGGTTTCTGGTCTACTAGCATGATGTGACATTTGAAAGTTGCATTTTCATAATCTAGTAGTGTTATAGCAAATTTTTCCTCACCCCATGCAACTTACTTGGATGGCATTTCCATTTCCCTATGCAGACTTGAAGTCTCCTTTTGTACTTCCTAGAGCCAAAAAATCATATTTTCCACATATATGTGCCCTACCAGTTAGACAACATGCATATACGTAGGTTGCACCACTACATCCCACATACATTGAGTTTGGTGCTCAAAATTAAAAATTGTGTCGGGTTTCCATGTCATGTCATGAGATTCATGATCCTTGACCTTCCATATACTAGAAATGTTCCGACTCGGCCCTTCAGTTCCATTTGAAGGCTATAAATTGACCCATATCCAAGCTGTGGAGGAGGAGATAATTCAACTTTTGAGAGCAAAGATACTTTGGAGAAATTTTCATTTCACATTGACTTTGCATCCCTTTATCCTTTAAAGTCTAAACATATTGTTCAACCCCCAAGCTCTTCCTTCTTTGATGGAAAACCTCATTGTCTCATTGATATGAGTTTGCCTTTGGTCGAGGATTGAAGTGGTGGAGGCCCAGCTGGAAGGGACTTAGTTTCTCAGTTCCGATACGTGCCGACATAGAAGTTTGTCACTTGTATACTTCTATTGATTATTTTAATAGAATGCAATACCCTATTTCCCCCAATTTGTAATTAATAATAAAATAGGAATTACCATGCTAATGCATGAGGACAATGTAAATGTATTATTGTTTGAGTTGCCAATGACTGACTGTGGGGGTGAAGCCTTGAAATTACTGGCCATGATATCACTAAAGGAAGAATGTGAAAACTATAAGAGAGGGTTCATTATCAAAAATAACCCAAAATTTCCCTTGATGAGGATGACAACCTCCTTCGTATCCCACGGAGAGAAATCAGTTAATGAAGAAAGGACCGATGGTTGAATTATCAACCACCCCCATGAATGGAAACATGGGCTGTCAGCCCGAAGTATCATAGGGACCTGTAGACCTTAGCTTCCTTCTGACAGAAGGAACATGATAGGTTGGCAAACCTTCCAAGGTAAGAGGGATACACACGGGAGAGGAAACACCAGACAGAAAGAGCGTAAGCTTGAAAGGGAGATGCGCAGAGCTCTCCAGCGAGTCATGAATTGAAGGTCGTGAGCTTGATGCCGAGGAGCATCTAAGAAACCTCGTCAAGGCCATAAATGAGAGTGAGAAAGCTCTGAGTTACAAAGAACATGACCCAAATAGAAGCGAAAATGGAGGAAGAACCCTCGAGAAGTGTGAGAATTCCCTGGTGATATCATGGCTTGGCACATGGGTGGCTAGAGTGCTAAGAATGAATGCCTTTGTGCCTATGGTCGGGTGGAAGGATGAACACCCACAGTTAGTTGGTTGGCAGCAACTTGTAATAGATAAGCGATCTCCTGCCCTGTGTAATTTATCTGTAACTGTGTATGAATTGGCTATACTATGTATGTTGCAGGAATTATGTATGACTTCTTAATGGATATACTGTATTCATTTTATCACTTCTTGGTTATATAATTAGGCTAGTAAGAAATCATATGGTCAGGATATGTTTTATCCTCATAAATACTTGTGTCCTGTGGTGGCATAAGCCCGAGTCATGAACTATTTGTTCGTCAACTGTGAACACAGTTTGATGTACGCATGTAAACCTTCCTAATTGTTTTGAGTCCCTTGGAGGACGAAGCCTATTAAGCCCAAAAGAAGAGAGTAAGGATCTTAAGTCCTTCATAGTTGACGGAGATCAGGAGGGATAACACTTGCAGAGTGTTTCTTAAACCAAGGTGGATTGAAAAGGAAGGGACAAAGGTTCAAAGCCTTTGGAGACCGAAATTATTCAAGGACAGGAAGCAGTGAAGGCTCCAAAGGAAAAACAGTTGATATTGGGGGAATGCAAAGACAAGGACAAACAACCGTCAAATCTACAGAAGTAGCGATAACCTTAACGCTTCATGCCCAAAGGAGGATTTTGACGTTCGGGGAAACATAGGTAGAGATCCCTTCAAAATGCATGATACATGAAATCCCGACGGGAAGTTAGACCATCATATATCAAGTTGGACACGTGTCGACCGATGGAAGAACCTTATAATGTGTGAGTCATGAAATCCTGAACTCTTCGAAGAGGAAATCAAGTCGTCCATTGTAGAGGACGTGTGGTGAGAGCTCATCATTTCTTTGACTCGTAAAGAAATAAGGTCAAAGAGCATACTATTCGAACTAGCGATGTGTGAAGTCGTGATTTGATCATAGCCGTCCATCAAGGAGGGCACGTGGCGAAAGCTCAGCGTTTCACTCACTCGCGACTTGAAGGAGTCAACGGGAAAGGTTTTAAGGACTCACGATACGTGAGGTCGTGAAAGGATCCAGACCGTTGGATCCAAGCCATGGGAGAACCATTGGATCACAACCTCCACATGGTATCGTGTATTGGGGGTTCAAAGGTTGAAATAATTTCTTTTCGACTACAGAAGTCGTGAAGTTCCGAGCATCGAGGGATCGTGTGAACACGTGGCACATCCGTTAGGTGGGGACCGCGTGGTTGACAGGTGGTGGACACATGTCGCCTGGGAAAGAGTCAACCCATTGGTGACCTTTCACGTTTTGGGGATTCGTAAAGGAGGAGCATGAGGGCTCAACACTCCAACTTGCAAAGTCGCGAGTTGTGAGTAGTACTAGTGTTTAGCCTAGCCTACGATTATATGTATCAGGCGCTAGTGAGGAGGGAGCCATATCCGTATCGCATTTCGGGTATCGGCGTTTGTAGAAAGAGGAGTCGAGAGCCTTGACTCTCCAAATCGTGAGTTGTGAAAGGCACTTGCGCTAAGGCCAGGTTGTGGTCTCTTGGAGGAGGATAAGGGAAGGGATGGTTTGCACTAGGCCCCGTAGAAATTCAGGGATTCTGTCCCTCGAAGAAAAGACAAAAAAAAACTTTAGTTGCCATAGTGGGTGTGTGACAAATTGGTATGAGAGCATGGTTACAACGCTTGGCCTGCTTGGGCTCATGTACGAGTCGCGTAAGGAGATATAGTTATCTGCATTTACTCCTTGACGAGGAGGACTACATATTGAACTTGTGTTTTTGGGAATTCTTGTTGAATTTCAATAGAAGAATTTCTTTAACCCCTTTGTCAAAGTGACGACTACTCTTACCTAAGTAGGGATATGCTAATTAACATGGATAATAAGACTTGAATGTGGATAACTGAAGGTGGCAGGGTTGTGTCAAGGGTAGCTGAAGCCCGAAAGCTGAAAAACTTGATGTTAGTGACACCGCCTCTAAGCATGGGCAGTTGGAACATTAGGCACTGATGATGGCTGGTTATATAATGGTTAATACCTTTGTGGGCCTAAAGGAATCTGAGAGGATCAGGTAGGATCCTTGGTTGTATAATTACTTCTTTATATTAAAGTCATAGTATATAACTCCTCATGACCAGAGAATAGTGAGATGGGTAAGACCCTATGGACGCTGAAGCAAGGAGGTTTTCTTGCTAAAACGTTGTCACATAAAGAGGAAAGTGACCCTGGTTGGTTATAGCCATGAGAGAAGACAACACCAACATGAGGTATGACTATGAGATTAGTCCTATAAGTGACCGAAGTCTTAAACTAAAGGACACTAATGATGAAATTAAACTATCGGGTGAATGAATTAGGTAAAATGGTGCAATAGATGCACCTACATATACATGAATGTGTATACGTGATCATAAGGATGCTTGGAAGATCCTTGGAAAAAAAAGGATATAGAAGTCGGATATGTCCATGTGTGTGAATGACATGGAAGGGGTGCAAGAAATGATCTTGCATGATAAATGTTTGGTTAGGTTTGTGTGTGTTATGCTTGAGTGCATGGATTTAATGCATTGTGAAGCTTCTTGATATAAAGCCTGATTTAATACCAGTTAGATATGAATGATATTACATGTACAAGCACACGTATAATGTAATAATATAGTTATACTAAAGACATGAGGTGATTGCCTAAATGAGGGAAATATAAAGAAATAATCACTCTTGTCCAGATTAAACAAATACTATGGATGCATGGCTGACCCCATTCTAAAGAGTCACGAAAGTTATATTCCAAGTAATAGCTTGAGGGGACTGTATTCCCTTTTCTTCGGGAATACTAATATGATTAGATAGAAGGGTAAATGAGAAAAGATGTTATGTTTTCATAATAAGAGGCAAATGAGTATGCCTTTGGGAATCACATGAGAAGGATTGTGAACAATCTCGACTTGACTGATCTTAAAAGTAAATATGTACGTGGGTTTTGAAATATACCTATGACAACTACATGAAGGCTTAGGATTATGAATATGGTTAAATACATCATGGATGTAAGTTAAAAAAACTAGAATATGTAATTAAGTACATGACAAAGATGCATGTTTATATTCCTTAAGGGAATATTTGGTAGACAACTAAATCTAACTCAAGGTTGAGGCCATCAAAAATAGTGATGGATATGCAATAAGGAAGTTGCATGCTGAAGGAGTTCCTTGTGCATGAACTGTGTGAAGACTTTGTCAGGAAAACAAAGTCACAACCTTAATGACTGCTAAGAATTAAGCAGTAATCCACAAGCTTATATATATACACTAGAATCCT
>JZKD02S0266298.1:189382-202807 GCA_000966675.3 Picea glauca | reverse complement strand
AAACAAAAAAAAAACAAACAAACAAACAAACAAAAAACCACTTTTCCCCTCCGAAAACCTCTTTCCCCCAATTTAGAAACTATTTTTTATTTTTTTTTTTCCATTTTGACCAATCATCTTCCGAGGAAATTTCCAAGCTAACCAAGATGAATTTCAAAAAACAGAAAGAGGTTTTTTTTCAAAACGGGCGAAGGAAAAAAAACCTCTTTCCGTTTTTCTACAAGTGTCACATATTATGATATTCAAAGACTTCTTTGGGGCCTATTTTCGGGATTTTGTTTGCCACTTGTTTTACAAATATTTTTAAAGCGCAGATCCTGAACAAATGGAGAATAATTTAAAAAAACAGATTTTTTTTTTCTCAGAACAAGCTGATATACAAAAACCTCCTCCATTTTTCATACATCTATCAGTATCCGAGAGATATGAGCTGATGATTGTAGCCCTTTTTTTTGTATTTGATCTCTTGAGCTTGGGGAAGAGTCTTGCTTATATATTTGATCATTTTGAATGTAAAAGGGAGTTGCTCAGATTAGAGAGGAAACATTTTTGTGCATTGTAATTTTTTCCAAGTGAATGGATGGAATAACAAGTGATTTGTAGGAATTCTTATGCCAGAATTTTGGTGGTTTTGTGTTCCTTTGATTTGTAATTTATCTTATGTGTTTACATCCCTTTAATATGTATCTTCTTTCTTGGTAAAAACATATTTTTGATCCAGAATTCATCTTAATGGTGCTTCGTTTCATTTTTTTCCAACTTATTAATGTTTTCAGGTTAAAGCAATCACTTTAGAATTCATACTTTGTGTTAGTCCTTAACCTTGTTTTTGAATGATTGGGTGTCCCTAGTCCCTATCCTACTCATTTTTTCATGATTTTCTATTAAAACTCTATTTTTACCTCTTGGTTTGGAAGATCAATTTTCAATCTTTATTGCAGTTTTTAAATGATTTTTGAGGTTTTTAAAGATTAGGATTTGATATGAGAATTTTTTGTCACATCACTTTTCGTTTCATTATTTGAATTTTCAAAATTTTCCAAGTTAGAAAAGGCATTGCAAGAATAGCGCTATTCTTGCAGCACCCAGAATAATCATTGTTTTTCATGTGCCACCCTGCCCAGATCGTCTCCTAACATTTCAAATTATGATTAGAGGATCTACATACCTCTTTATTATCTATTTAGGGTTGCTATTTTTATGATAACAACTATATACGAAGTATTGAGTTGTACTTTCCATACCTACATCAAATCAACACGTCTGATTATCATGAATGAAATCATAACCTTCCTATTTTAGTATGTCTGTTATTTTATGCAGGGATTGTAGACAAAGAGATAACTTCTAGTTTTTAACAGCTCTCAGGAACTAAAGATTCAACCATCAATCTTATTAGAATTGTCTACAGGATCATATCAGCGATATGGCACCCAAAAAGAGTGGCCAAATAATCAAACTAGAGCCCAAAGGCACATAATTGCTCGAAGCATTCCCTCAGATGGCGCAAAAATTCAAGGATGCTGGTTGGTTTGACTTTTTCTCAACGTTCCAGGGGCATGACGAACAAATCTTGATGGCGTTTGCACATAATTTTGATGGCTTCGAATCTGTGGTTGGAAAACTTCTTATGCATGTGACATAACATTCTATCGCTAAAGCCTGCAGATTGCTAGTGTATGGGGAAATATGGTGGAAGAAGGAGATTGTGGTCATGGAATTTGTAAATTAGTTTCTAATTCCAGAGAATAAAAACCATAGATGGAGCAAGGTTATACAACACAACTGGGTAAGGAAAGAATGGCACATTGCATTTCTAATTATCCACAGGTACATTACATGTGAAGGCATGTTTTCCTTGGTTTATCTCTCATACCAGACTGTTGATTCATATAAATGGTGATTACCCTATTAACTTACCCTATTTTCTGTTAAAAAGTTGATCCAAGATGTCTAAGAGGATCCAGTCCCATCTTGCCATAACAAAAATCAATCTTTTTCATCAAGGTTTGATTAGAACATTAGTAGTCTTCTCCTTAAATGAAGTCCAGAGATCTTGGGACTGGTTAATCCATTCCTTAAAACCAAATCTACAACCAACCAAATCCAAAACTGTCAAGGGGAAAAATCTTGTAAAAGAGAAACAAACTTCTCAAGCCACCAAAATTTTAATGAAAGAAGATTCACCTGTAGCTAGGGTAACTCGTGCTGGCAAGAGAAAATTACAAACCCAATAAAATATTGGTGATTTTCCTGTAGGTAGAGATGATGATAAAGACACTACTAGTTGAGGTAAGAAGCCTAAAATGAATGAAGAGACTGACATTTATCCTGATCCATATATAAAGAGGGAATTTGATGAATATGAAGTTTACACCACAAGTCCAGTTCAGACTCTAGTCAAACAAAAACAACAATCTACAGGTAAGAAGACCGCAAAGGGTAAAAAATAGAGTAAAAAGAAAACACCTGTACCTAAATCACCTAGAAGGAATTCTACCAGAGTTTCTAATAAATTTAGACTGAATTCAAAAATATGTTTCATCCTTCCATCAAGAAGGGGAATCTCATAATTATAGAATATAATTCAGAGGATTCTAAGAAGGAGATAAAAAACCAGGTAGTGGCATCTTCTTTACACAGAACAAAGAAGGAATCCGAGGACTTGAAGAAGAAATAAGAAAAGGGAAAGAAGATTGCACAGTACTCTATAAGACCTGTGACCAGAGAAACTACAAAATTAGCTTCAGTATCTGAATCTCTATTTAAGGGCACAGATGCAATTTATGATGACATAAATGATCTTTTTCCAGAACTAAACCAGATGCAAGACCTTCCAGAAACTATATACTTTGACAACACTGAAGATGAAGACCTTAGTTTTGGGATATCCTCTAAATATGTGATTAAATGAAGAAAACCCCAAGCTGCTATATATCTGAATTTACCTACCCATGTAGAGGAATATCCATAATTTAAAGTGAAAGCAAGGAAGGAAAAAAACAGAGTAAAGGAGTTGCTAACACAATAGAGACAAAAAAATTAGGAACTGTAGCTATGTTTTCTGATGGAAGCACTACGTCTATGTGCATTTATTCAGTCAGTGGTACTGGGAAGAACTTATTTGATGGCAGTGTTGCAAATGTTGCAGTTTTACAGGCTCAATTACTCAGTTCTGTCATCCAACAATCTACCTTTCTTTTCTCTATATCACCCGCTCTCTTTGAAATAGAATCCAATGGACCTATGGTACCACAACAGGTGCCTCACAATTGAAATCACCCATTCTACGAACCTCATATGGTGTCTCAACAATTGTCTTATATAACCTCAAAAAATAAGAAGAGCAGAAATCAATACAGACATACTCTGTTTTTTACCCGTTTTAGTTTTTATCCTCAAGAGTGGTTTCAGAACAGTTGGAGATAAATTTGTTGAAACCAAAATAATTTTTTGTTGGCAACGAAACCATTCACAAAAACCTCTCTCGTTTTTTACACAACTATCACATTTTAATAGATTCAAATATATCTTTGAGGTCCATTTTTCAGATATTTCACAATAAATAATTTTATGTTTTAGTCACTAATTTTGGACAAGGTTGCAGAACAACTAGAGTTGATTTTTTTGGAAAAAAAAGAGGTTTTTTTTGAGAATGAGCCCCTTCACAAAAACCTCTCTCTATATTTACACAACTATCAAAGTTTTGGAGATACGAAGAGATATTTGGACCATAGTTTTCAGGAATTTGCCATATTTATTTTCCTAAAAAAATCTCATGCACAACAATTGTTGAGCCACCTCATCAATTTGACTTGGAGATCATATCTGATCTCCTCCTTGATTATTTGAAACAATAAACTAAATATACATGAGGAGGTTTTTAGATCCATTTCCTTTGGAGCTTGATAAACATGTATTCTTTCTATATAAACAGGGTAGAAGGACAAGTAAAGGGTTGATAAGTTGGACATTCAAGGACCTTTTTTGTAAAAATCCATTGTAAGACAATTTATATTCCATATTGATACTAAATGGAAAAGTCATGTTGATGGTCAGATCCTCTTTCATATCTTATTCTATTTCTTTTCTTACTTGAATTCATTTATTCTATTGCAATGCATTTGATTTCTTGATTTTAAGTAACACAATGAAAGCTTTGTTGTTTTTGTTTATTATCAAGATTGTATTCAAGTACATGTTCTTGTTTCTTAATGATATTTTGAAATAAGAAATCCATATGGAGTTGACAAACTAGATACTCTCATATATTCCCTTCTTTATTCACATTATTAAGGTGACTACCATTTACTAAATCAATGGGATGTTTTCTTGCTTTTACATTTGAGTTATATGTTTATTGGAATTCTTGAACCAACTTTCAACCATTTTATAAAAATCCATTTCAAAACCCTTAAAAAATACCATTTCAATAACTTGATGATGCCCTAGCTTTCCCCCTCACAGTCAAGTGCAAATTTAGGGACTAACATCTTTTGGCGCCGTTGTCGGGGATGGAGGAACGAAGAATTTTTCCCTGGGAGAACGACGATGATCAATTCTATCTCTTGATGGTGAACAAGAATTGGACAATTTTTCTGACTATATCATTCACCTGGCGACTCCATGAAGGAAGAATCCATTGACAACTCCACTGATCCAAGATGTTGAATCCTATGGAATCTATTTTGGCTCGTAGGTTTTCTCCATTTGATTTCTCCAAATTTCCCATTTTTCCAAATGTTGTGGCTACTATGCATGAATGGGGAGATTACCTTCCAAGGTTTAGAGGAGATGACCATGATCATCCTGCACAACATTTGATTGTTTTTCATCAGTACATGGACCAACTTGATATTAATTATGAAGATGTATTGCTAAACATGTTTATGTACTCCTTGGTAGGAGAGGCGAGACAATGGTACCGATCTCTTCTTGTTTCGAGTATTTCATCATTAAATGATTTCCATGCTTCTTTTCATTCATTTTGTAAGAGAATTTATCCTACCGGATGCCTCTTGAATGATTGTTGTGAGCAATTTAAGTCTATTAGCAAAATTTTTTAGCAGGGCTTTAGTGATGAGATCATTGAAGATATTTTGGAATGTTCTCATAATGCTCCTAAAAAATTTGATGGCCATTTAGATGGGTCTCTTTGTGAATAATTGGCTACTGGAAATATTTGTGAAGGCCAGTATTTTAGTGAAGAAATTCTTGAAAATTATATTGATGGTGAACATTTTTTTTTATCATTGATAGTTGAAATCAATCAAATGTCTCCATCCTATCATGATGAAGAAGATTTGATCATTCATGAAACTTAGTCTCAATCTTCTTTTCAATGAGAATTTTTTCAAGATGTTGTTGATGATAGTGTCATGGATAGTATGACAACAAATTTATTGGATTGTCATAATGAAATTTATGTTCCAAAAGACCAGATTATTCATTTGTGTTCTTTCTTTGAAGAGCATAACAAAACAAAATTTTGTGACTTTCAAAATTCAGAATTTTTTTATAGTCAACCTGTATACGATGAATATGAAAATGGAGAAGAGCATAATTTCACATCAACATTCATTGACCTATGCAACAGTGAGCCCATTTTTGATGAGTATGAATTTGATGTTGGAGAAATAGATGAAGGAAATAAGCTTATCCAAGATGTTGTTGTTCACTGTCATAAAACAAGTGATGTTCATGTGTTGTTTCAAGGAAATCAAGTGGATTATGGTCTCACAAATACAACAAAAATTGAAGGGGAGCAGTTTGGGTTTTTTCAACAGCTGAAATTTTGTCATATTATATATGATCTAGTAGCCATCTACATGGAGTCAGTGTTTCCATAGGTTCAAAATTTTTCATCACTTGGAATTAAAGCAAATTGCAGCTGTAAGTATCGGATGCCCATTCATTTTTTACTGCAAACATCTCAGTTTTTCTACATTTTCTTATTTACTTGCAAGAAAGAAGGCCATCTTGTCAGTAAAATGCTTTCATGGCTGCATTGGAAGTTTGATGTGACCTATTCAAGGAATTGATTGGCTAGTTGTGTAAGAGTTGTACATAAATACGATTTATTTTTGAGCATGTTGGTTTCAGTTTGAAGATCAATTTATAGTATGAGAGTAGTGTCAAGTTTTCAGTATGCAAGAATAAAGACTCCATAGCCCAATGGAAAGACTACTTGCAATTTTGTGGTTGTTATTTTTGGATTGCAAATAAAGGAATGGATGGGCAGAGAAATAATTACAGTAAAAGTTGATGATGATGAGGGATGTTAAGGCATTGGTCAACAAGTTCTTAAAGTTTCATCATGAAAATTTATCCCCAGAAGGAGCTAATTTTAGTCCTTAACCTTGTTTTTTACCGATTAGGTGTCCCTAGTCCTTGTCCTACTCATTTTTTCATGATTTTCTGTTAAAACCAAGGATGATTTTAGGGGATACATTTCGATCATGGGCTAATTTTCCATGGTTCTTCCAAAAATGAGATTCACTATTTTAAAAATGATTCGCCCAAATTCTATAAGATAAAATTATTTTACCTTAAAAATAGCCAAAATTCTATAAAAACTATATAAAATACTTAGAAATTTGAATATTTTTAAAAAAATTTCTCCAAACATTTATAGTTTCCATATGAAGGATTAGTAATATTCGTCAAGGTTTCTACATTTTAAAATAAATTTCCATCCTTAAAATCATCCCTGGTTAAAACTCTGTTTTTACCTCTTGGTTTGGAAGATCAATTTTCAATCTTTATTAGACTTTTTAAATGGTTTTTGAGGTTTTTAAAGATTAGGATTTGATATGAGAATTTTGTGTCACATCACTTTTCGTTTCATTATTTGAATTTTCAAAAATTTCCAAGTTAGAAAAGACGCTGGAAGAATAACGCTATTCTTGTATCGCCGAGAATAATCTTTGGTTTGCATGCGCCACCTTGCCCAGATCGTGAACTAACATTTCAAATTATGATTAGAGGATTTGCATACCTCTTTATGATCTATTTAGGGTTTCTATTTTTATGATAATGACTATATACGAAGGATTGAGCTATACTCACCATACCTGCATCAAATCAACAAGTCTGATTATCATGAATGAAATCATCACCTTCCTATTTTAGTATGTTTGTTATTTTATGTAGGGATTGTAGACAAAGAGATAACTTCTAGTTTTTAACATCTCTCGGGAATTGAAGATTCAACCATAAATCTTGTCATAATTGTATACAGGATCATATCAATGATATGGCACCCAAAAAGAGTGGCTAGATAATCAGACTAGAGCCTGAAGGCACAAAATTGCTCCAAGCATTCCCTCAGATGGCATAGAAATTCAAGGATGCTGGTTGGTTCAACTTTTTCTCAACATTCCATGGGTATGAAGAACGTATCTCGATGGAGTTTGCGCATAATTTTGATGGCTTCGAATATGTGGTTGACAAACTTATGATGCATGTGACATAACATTCTATTGCTAAAGCCTGCAGATTGACAGTGTATGGGGAAAGATGGTGGAAGGAGGAGAACGTGGTCATGGAATTTGTAAATTAGTTTCTAATTCTAGAGAAGCAAAACCCTAACTGGAGCAAGGCTATACTACATATCTAGGTAAGGAAAAAATGACACACTTCCTTGCTAATTATCCACAGGTACATTACATGTGAAGGTAGGTTTTCCTTGGTTTATCTCTATCATATCAGAGCCTTGATTCATATAAATGGTGATTACCCTCTTAACTTACCCTATTTTATGTTAAAAAATTTGTTCAAGATGTCTAAGAGGATCCAGTCCCATCCTATTACAACAAAAATCAGTCTTTTTCATCAAGGTTTGATTAGAAAATTAGTAGTATTCTCCTTAAATTAAGTCCATAGATCTTGGGATTGGTTAATCTAGTCCTTAAAACTGAATCTACAACCAACCAAATCCAAAGCTGTCAAGGGGAAACAACTTGTAAAAGAGAAAAAAACTTCTCAAGCCACAAAAATTTTAATGAAAGAAGATTCACCTGTAGCTAGGGTAACTCGTGCTGGCAAGAGAAAATTAAAAACCCAACAATCTATTGGTGATTTTCCTGTAGGTAAATATGACGATATATGCACTACTATTTGAGGTAAGAAGCCTAAAATGAATGAAGAGACTGACATTTATCTTGATCTAGATATAAAGAGGGAATTTGATGAATATGAAGTTTACACCACAAGTCCAGTTCAGACTCCAGTCAAACAGAAACAACAATCTACATGTAAGAAGACTGCAAAGGGTAAAAACCAGAGTAAAAAGAAAACACATGTACCTAAATTACCTAGAAGGAATTCTACCATAGCTACTAATAAATTTAGACTGAATTCAAAAGAAACTTTCATCCTTCCATCAAGAAGGAGAATCTCATAATTATAGAAGATAATTTAGAGCATTCTAAGAAGGAGATCAAAAAATAGGTAGTGGCATCTTCTTTACATAGAACAAAGAAGGAATTTGAGAACTTGAAGAAGAAACAAGAAAATGGAAAGTAGATTGCACAGTACTCCAGAATACCCGTGACCAGAGAAACTACAAAATCATCTTTAGTATCTGAATTTTTATTTCAGGGCACATATGCAGTTTATGATGACATAAATGATCTTTTTCCATAACTAGACCAGATGTAAGACCTTCCAGAAACCAAAGACTTTGAAAGAACTGAAGATGAAGACTTTAGTTCTGGGATATCTTCTAAATATGTGATTAAATTAATAAAACCCCAAGCTGCTATAGATCTGAATTTACCTACCCCTGTAGAGGAATATCTAGAATTTAAAGTGAAAGCAAGGAAGGAAAAAGATAGAGTAAATGAGCTACTAACACAACATAGATACATTTTTTGGGATCTGTAGCTATGTTTTATAATGGTAGCACTACATCTACATGCATGTCTTCAGTCAGTGGTACTGGGAACAACTTATTTTATGGAAGTTTTGCAAATGTTGTAGTTTTACAGGCTCAATTACTTAGTTATGTCATCCAACAATCTACCTTTATTTTCTCTATATCACTTGCTCTCTTTGGAATAACATACAATGGACCTATGGAACCAAAAACGGTGCCTCACAGTTGAAATCATCCATTATATGAACCTCATATGGTGTCTCAACAATTGGCTTATACAACCTCAAAAAATAAGAACAACATAAATCAATACATGCATGCTCTGTTTTTTACCTGTTTTAGTATTTATCCTCAAGGGTGGTTTCAGAACACCTGGAGATGCATTCGTTGAAAATAAAAGTGGTTTTTGTTTGGAACGTCCCCCTTCACAAAATCCTCTCTCGGTTTTTCCATACATATCACATTTTAAGAGATTCAAATATATCTTTGAGGCCTATTTTTCAGAGATTTCACAATAAATAACTTCTTGTTTTAGTCACTAATTTTGGACAAGGCTGCAGAACATATGGAGATGAATTTTTGGATTTTTTTTTTTTTTTTTGGGAATGGGCCCCTTCACAAAACCCTCTCTTGGTTTTTACACAACTATCACATTTTTTGAGATACAAAGAGATCTTTGGACCATAATTTTCAGGAATTTGCCAGATTTATTTTCCTAAAAAATCTCATGGACAACAGTTGATGAACCACCTCATCAATTCGATTTGGAGATAAGATTTGATCTCCTCCTTGATTATTTGAAACAAGAAACTAAATATATATGAGGAGGTTTTCATATCCATTTCTTTTGGATCTTGATAATATGTATTCTTTCTATATAAGTAGGGTAGAAGGAGAAGTAAAGGGCCGATAAGTTGGGCATTCAAGAACCTTTTTTGTAAAAATTCACTGTAAGACAATTTATATTCCATATTGATACTAAATGGAAAAGGCATGTTGATGGTCAGATCCTCTTTCATATATTATTCTATTTCTTTTCTTACTTGAAGTCATTTATTTGTTGCAATGCATTTGATTTCTTGATTTTAAGTAACACAGTGAAAACATTGTTGTTTTTGTTTATTATGAAGATTGTCTTCAAGTACATGTTCTTGTTTCTCAATGATATTTTGAAATAAGAAATCAATATGGAGCTGACAAACTAGATACTCTCATATATTCCATTCTTTATTCACATTATTTTCTGATCTATTAAGGTGACTACCATTTACTAAATCAGTGGGATGTTTTCTTGCTTTTACATTTGAGTTATATGTTTATTGGAATTATTGAACCAAATTTCAACCATTTTCTAAAAATCCATTTCAAAACCCTTAAAAAATACCATTGCAATAACCTAATGATGCCCTAGATTTCCCTCTCACAATCAAGTGCAACTTTAGGGACTAACACTTGGTTTGATGCTCTAATTTGTTGTATTTCACCTCTTTTACATTCACCTTCTGCAACAACGTGATTTAAATTTTCCACCAAAAGCTGCCTACCTCGCTCCTGTGAAAAAACTCTTCGTTTCCCACCATTTTCACTAGACAAAAAATTGTTTTTGACATGACTCCATGCCCAATGGATTTGTCTCTTTTCTCATCAAAAGACCTTTAAACAAAAAAATCAACCTTGTTGAGATTATTACCTAGCCTAATATCTTATTGGTCGAGTAATCTAAGTGAGAGAGCCCTCTCCAAGGCTAGAAGGGATAGATTTTGACCTAGAAGTGGTTTGCGGTTACCTCTATCTATTTATTTCTCAGCCTTAGAAATTACAGAGTGCTAACATTTTTGGCAAACATAATGGGGAATGTTCCTCAGAAAAGTGTATCAAGTTCCAGATCTGATTGCTGATGGTGGACAATGATCAGGCACATGAAGGCTAAAATATTCACTTGGCGAATTCAAACAGAGTTTCAAATTTTTCGGGGAGACTCCACTGGTAGCCGTATCCAAAAATCAAGATGAGTTCAAGAATAGAACACAGGTATGCTCCTATGGACAGATATGGTATTACTAGTTTTCCAAACCCTATGCCCCATGTTAATTGGTTGAATTATCTTCCATTATTTAAAGATAAAAAAGGAGATGATGTTGCTATGTATTTGTTCAAATTTCATTTGCATATATGCAAGCTTGGGGTTAAGTTTCCTGAAGACGGTTTAATGAAAATGTTCATGGAAACCTTAGAAGACAAAGCTAGATCTTGGTATGAAGGTTTTCCATCTGCAAGTTTGTGTTCTCTTAAATATTTTCATGCTTTATTTTATGATCATTTTAAGGAATTTTGTCTTTCCTTGCCTCAAGATGAAAAATGTTGTGCATATTTTGAAGATTTCTTCCAATATTTGGTAAATATGTATGGTGATAAAGAAAATATGGATGATGAGATTAAAGAAGCTTTGTATGAATTTTCATCTCAATGGAAAGAACAAAGAATAGAAGGGGGTTGTTGCCATTATTTTCAAGTGGATTTCCACCAAGCAACAATTTCTGCAGCTGAATATGAAACTGATTAGATTGTTAAGGATCAACAAGCAGAGAATAGTGAAGAGGAAGGGGTTGTTTTGGAACCTCTTGCACATGAAGAATTTCCTCCATTTTTAGTAGAGAAAGAGTGGATTGAAAGAGAGCAAGTTGTTTCAGATCACATGGATGACAACATCAACACTGTATTTATTTCAATGGTAGAAGATAAGATTGAAGAATAATTTCTTTTTACTAATCAAAAAGTGAAGGTAATTGAGCATATTATTGAACATTCATTTGTTGATTTACAATAGTCTCATGAACATAAAGTAGAATCCAACTGCCATAATAATCAGGAAAATTCTCGGACATTAGTTTCTTCCTTGATTTTTGATGAAACAAGACATCATACTATTGAAAGCCATGTTTCTTCATTCAAATTTGATGAAAGTTTGCAGCAATCACGCTTTTCTTTTAGCACACAAGATACATATGAAAATGGTCATTTTAGTTGTCCTCTATTTATTGATGAGGATCCTAACTCCAAGATGGTTTGTATTGATATTCCTGAGAGTCCTCATTCATCCATTGGGTTAGAAAGTAATGAGAAACATGTTTGTTTCCCAGAACTTAATGATCAAAATGTTTTGCAAATTTTAAATCAACAAGGAAAAGAAGAATTAAATAGTCAAATACCTTATGCTTCGTGTTATGAAAGACACATTTTATATCCTTTTAATCATTCTTATTTAAAATAATGTGAGAATGAAACCCAAGACAATCAAATGGACAAAGTATCTAATGTAAAGATGCATCTTAATGTGCATATTATGAAAGGATGTGTTAAAAATGATCTTGTTCAAATAACTGTTGATTCAGATTTGCTTGAAGAAAAACTCATGCATGAAGTTTCAGATTGGGAAGATGACATGCCAACCATTGTCATTCAATTGGAGGACATTCCTAAAAAAGAGCAACCAATGATTACAAATGATGTTTACGTTTCTCCTCTTGCTGTTCACAAGAGGTAATATTTCATGATTTTCAAGACCCTTTGGGAAGTCTTGTGCGGGCGTTGGTGAAGGTGAACATCCTTTTGTTACTCAACATAAGTCTTGGTTTTAGTTTCCATTATGATTTGCATGTATACACATCATTTTTTCTGCTTACAGAGGAGGTAAGAAAATTTTCAGTGAATGACCATCTCCTTTTTTGGATTCATTGGAAATTTCGTATTATTTGAGTCAGTTGTTATGGATCAATTAATAACAGCATGCAAATAAGCTCAGCTCTTTGAGCATTCCTTTCAACATTTTTTTTTCTTAGTTTCAAATTGCAGTACCGTTTCCATTTTAGTGTGCATTTCAAATTTCAGTTTTGAGTTGATTTGGTTTCAATTGAGGATCAAAACAGGTACAGGTTGCAGAAGAAAGTTTTGGAATTAGCCCAATGGATAAGGAACTAGTCTACATATTCATATATTTGTGTTTCTTGACACCTCCTAGGGAGATTTCATCCCCCATTGAAGCTTATGTTAGGGTCCTATAAATTATAGGAAGTCTGATTATTCAGTTCCTATCTATTGTTGCTCTCATGAAAGCTCCTGTCTTGCCTGGTTTCCTTGGATGACTTTTCCCCTCCATCCATTTCTGCCCAATCCTTCATTCACTGCTGCACCACTCACTCCCCTATCCATTCATCTTGTCAACATCTCGTCTGCCAATCATTCATGCACAAAATTAATGTTAGACAAGATTAGGGTAAATGAAAAACAATAAGTTAATAAGTGTTAGTGAATATTGTTTAGGATTAATAATTAGTAAATTAGGTTAGTAGGTTAGTAGGTTAGTAATTAGATTAGGGTAATAAGTAATAGTTTTAATAATAAATTAAAATAATGAATAAATAATTATTTTTAATAAATAAATAATTAATTTTGAATAATGTTAATAATAAATTAAAGAATCAAAATAAAAAAAAAATTAAAAATTAAATAAACATTAGTGTAATACAAAAACATTATAAATAAAACAA
>JZKD02S0266298.1:168585-181153 GCA_000966675.3 Picea glauca | reverse complement strand
CTTTGAAAATTGAGCAAATTTTAGACCACTGGTCCAGATTCTGATCAGTTGCTCATCTTGATATCTTTTTCTTTATTCTTTTTTGGTTCGAAGATTCAACACTACAATGTCGAAGTTAATTAATTTGTTCTTTGAGTCCGATAAACTTGAAGGCAAAAAATCATACAAGACATGGAAACATCTCATTGAAAGTACTCTCATTTACAATGAACTTTGGTGTGATATATGTAATGAAGATACTAAGCCAAATAAGCTTACAAATGCAGCTACATTAGCAAAATGGGAAGATAAAAATACCAAATCGTTAGCACTCATTAAATCTCCAGTTAATGATGAGATGTATGTTCACATTGAAAATACTACTGATGCATGGTCTGCTTTGAAAGTTTTTAAGGATTTATTTGATACTCAGCTTGAATCAAAGAAATTTGATCTTCAGTTAAAATTGCTCCAACATAAATTGACTAAAGGAGGTGATGTATATGAATATATTTCCAGACTTAAGAACATTAAGTAGGAAATACTAAATGTTGGTTTTCAAGCAGTAGATGATAGTTTCATGACCACAATTTTAATTGTTGGATTTCCTTCTTCCTATACACATTTTTTGGAAACTTTACAAGTAACTGAAAAGTTAGATAAGCTTATGTTTGATGAACTAAGTGAAATATTATCTCAACACAACAAAAATTTTGGAAAGAAAAAGCAAGTTGGGGAAGATGTTTTTTTCACAGAAGCCAACACAAGTAAATCTTCAAGTGACAGTTCTAGAAGCAGAGGAAGAGGATATTTTGTACAAGGTCGTGGTCGAAGCCAAAGTAGAGAAAACAAATTTGTTGGGCAACTGAGAGGGGGGGGGGGTGAATCAGTTGTTACCATGCTTAAACAATTATGCTTATTTTAAACTCTTTACAGAGCACTCAATGACGATCACAATAATGCATGGAAGTAAGCAATAGAAAATTCAGCATCATTCACACATATGAGATACACAGAGACAGATATTTCCTGAGGAAACCCATAAAGGGTAAAAAAAAAATCTTCTTCTTTATATGATAAGTAATCTTTACATTCTTTACATTATCATACATATGAGCTCCAACTCATTGTGAGGCTATAACCTCTGTTTTACAAGCTGCAACTTGCTGAGAGCACTGACTCTCTATTTTCTCTAGCACCTACTAGAAGGAAGCACCAACTCCCTGGTTTCTCTAGCACCCACTAGAAGGAAGCACCAACTCCCTGGTTTCTCTAGCACCCACTAGAAGGAAGCAACAACTCCCTAGGTGTTCCAGCACCAACTGGATGGAAGCACCAACTTCCAGTCACATAGGCACCAACCTGTAAAACAGAGAATAATAGTTCTCCCTTGCACCACCCTGCCACCTTGGTTTCTCTGGCTGCAACCAGATGGAAGCTACAAATCCCTGTGTTCAAGCACCCACTTGAACCTCTGAGGACAATAGTCCTCCCTAGCACCTCCCTACCACCTTTAAATATCAATATTTTCTACTGAAACTTATTACACTGGTATAATGTTCATCAATGGCTTACCAGTCTCATCATTGTTCTGTTACACTGCCCTTCTTTGTCTGCCTCACTGTCTTCCTGCACACATGCCCTGCGCTTTCTATTCTTCTACCTTTTATGCTCTGTGCGCAA
The DNA here is from genome assembly GCA_000966675.3 of Picea glauca. Taxonomy (NCBI): domain Eukaryota; kingdom Viridiplantae; phylum Streptophyta; class Pinopsida; order Pinales; family Pinaceae; genus Picea; species Picea glauca. The sequence continues at coordinate 179,491 of JZKD02S0266298.1, read as the reverse complement.
TCCATTCAATGCACCATTCCTCTTCTGTGCATTTCAACTGCTGCACTCTGCCTCCTTCTACACACTTGAATCACTCTTAACAACATCCCTCATCTCTTCTTTGTTCTACATTCTTATAGTCTTTGTGCACCTTGTGCATGCCATTTGTACAATGCTTCTGCATGCTCTTCCCCACACCATTGTTCTCCCCATAGGGATATCCACTGGCACTCCACATTGCCACCGCTTCACTTCCTCGATCATCAACACACTCTCTTTGTTCTGCATGTGCTCCTCGTGTCGAGTCCTCTTCCTGATCATCATGGCAACTCTTCATCTTCTCTGGCTATTATATTCATGCGTTCATCATCACTGGGTGTTATGTTGAGATTCATTAGCCTATATAGGAGTCAAGACTCTTCATATTCTCTATCATAATTGAGCTCATCCTCTTTGTTGTAGTTATAGACTTCAGCGCTCTTCCATCTGTCAATCACCTCTATCAACAATATTCATTCCACTGGCAGATTCCTTGAGACTCTTCATCTCCTCTGGAAATCACACTGAGGCCTCTTTGATTTTTCTATGCATAAACAATCAATGGTTTCTGGTAGTTACACTATGAACCTCTTGAGCCTTATTCCTTTGGCACCTTTCACCTTTCCTTTCACATGTGGCCTCAAGCAGTGACCACACACCTATTCAGAGGGCACTTTCACGATTTGCATTTTGAAAATTCCTGTTGTGAGGCATCTCGACTCTCCAAGTCGCGATCTTCGAAATGGAGATTATCTTCATGCTAGCTCCTCCCTTGAGCCTTCGTCAATGTGACCATAGGTTATGACCAGGGGCCAATTCTGAACACGCATTTCACATTTTGGCATGTCGGCATTTCAACATTCCTGTGGTGAAGTGTTTCGACACTCCAACTCCTGGTATCCAGAACTTACACCAAAAGGTGTTTTTTGCATTTTGGCATTTCGACATTTCAAAATTCCTGTGGTGAAGTGTTTCAACACTCCAACTCCCAGTATCCAGAACTCCGAAATGGAGCCAGATCAACTGTCCGTTATTTCGACATTTCACATTTCGGCATTTCGACATTTCTGTGATGAAGTGTTTTGACACTTCCAACTCCCGGTATCTAGAACTCTGAAATGGAGTCAGATCAACGGTCTGGTATTTCGGCATTTCGCATTGTGGCATTTCGACATTTCTGTGATGAAGTGTTTCGACACTTCCAACTCCCGGTATCCGAAATAGTGTTTAGCTTCTGATACTCCTCCAACTCCCAGTATCCGAAATTGGAGTCTTTGTTGATGTGCATGTTTCAATATTTCGACGTTTCGCATTTCGCAACTTCAGGACTCCTATGATGAAGAGTCTCTACTCTTGACTCTTCCAACTCCTGGTATCTGAAACCTTTGATTTCTTGGTCTGCGAAACTCCGAAATGGAGTCTTTGTTGATGTGCCTGTTTCAAGATTTTGGCGTTTCACATTTCACAACTTTGGGACTCCTGTGAAGAAGAGTCTCGACTCTTGATTCCTCCAACTCCCGGTATCTGAAACCTTTGATTTCCCGGTCTGCAAAACTCCGAAATGGAGTCTTTGTTGATGTGCCTGTTTTGGGATTTCGGTGTTTCGCATTTCGCAACTTCGGGACTCTTGTGAAGAAGAGTCTCGACTCTTGATTCGTCCAACTCCCTGTATTCGAAACTCTGAAATGGAATTTACGCTTCTGATCTTTCCATGCCATCATCGCTGCTGATCTTCCTTGCCTTCCTATTTTCCATCAAATGAACAAGCACACTCTTGCACTCTACGTGGACCTCTGCACTATCTCTTCTGGTCTTCACAAGATTTCTCTGCTGCGTCTCCCCAAAATACTTTTGGTGCCCACCTGGCACATTATACCTATACTCAAGCCATCATCGCTATTGTACTTGCCATCAATGACAAGCATACACTGCCTGTAAAACATGCCAACAAAATTTTCAGACAGGAACAATTTTCAAGGCAGAGGAAACAATCAAGGTAGAGGGTATTTTCAAGGAAGAGGAAATAGTCAAGGCATGGGCTATTTTCAAGGAAACAGTCAAGGCAGAGGAAAAAATCCACACAAAGGTCAAAGCAGAGGCAGAGGACAAAATTCAGGAAGAGGAAGAGATTTAAATCAAATTGTTTGTAGAAGATGTAACAAAGTTGGTCATTATGCAGAAGATTGTCGAACTTCCATTGATAAAATTTCCAAGTTTCATCAAAACACAACACAATTTGCAAATGATCAAGATGATGATTGTTCAGAATATGTCTTTACCTCATCTTCAGCATTACAGATTTCAATCAATTTTCAAAGTGATTATGAAGATGCTTGGATTCTAGATTCAGGAGCATCTCAACACATGACTTTCAGACGTGACTTCTTTTGGAATTTTCAAGAATGCCATCTTAATTCTGTATTTCTTGCAGATAATACCAAACATAATCCTTATGGAAAAGGTGTAGTTAAATTTTATTTACCTAATATTGGAGAACGAATGATTTCAAATGTATGCACCCACCTTTAAAAATAATTTGTTTTCTTTAGTCACAATTCGACAAGCAGGACATCAGGTGATTATGGAAGATGGCTTAGTTAAGATTAATTCAGTCAAACATAGTATGAAAACAATGATTTCAGGTTATGAATATGGAAAACTGTTAAGGATGAAAGGGACAGTTATTCCAAGGCATTCAGATTTTGCAGGCACAATAAGTACATGTATTTCACCTATAACATTGTGGCATGTGAGATATGGACATCTCAACTTTGAAAGTCTCTCTCAATTGCAAAAACAAGGGATGGTTAAGGGACTTCCAACTTTCAAAAAGGAAAATAAAAAATATGAAGCATGAATTTATGGCAAACAAAGTCGAGAGATTTTTCCAACAAGTTCATGGCATGCAAATAGGCGGTTGCAACTAGTTCACAGTGATGTTTGTGGACCACTAGAAACTTCTTTAGGTGGTTGCAAATATTTTTTACTCTTCATTGATGATTTCAGTAGAGTAACTTGGGTTTACTTATTGAAGAAAAATTCAAAAGTATTTGATAAGTTTAAGATATTTCGTCAACTTGTTGAAAGCGAAGTTAAAGAAAAGATAGGCACTCTCAGGACAAATAATGGAGGGGAATTCACTTTTAATGAATTCACAACTTATTGCACATACAATGGGATAAGAAGAAATCTTACAAATTTCTACACTCCTCAGCAAAATGGAGTCGTAGAAAGAATGAACCACACCTTGTTAGGAATGGCCAGATCCATGTAAAGCTTTAAAAAGCTAAGTTCTACATATTGGGCAGAAGCAATCCATACATCTATCTACTTAAGGAACAGATCTCCAACTGCTTCTTTGGACGAAATCACACCTTATGAAGCATGGTTTGGTTTCAAACCTTGAGTTAAACATCTTAGAGTTTTTGGATCGGTATGTTATGCCTTAGTTCCGAAAGAAATTAAATGAACTAAGCTTGATTCAAGAAGCTTGAAATGAAAAATAATTGGGTATTCTGATGAGAAGAAAGGGTACCGAATTTTGTCCAATGGAAAATTTATTATAAGTAGGGATGTAATTTTTGATGAAACCGAAAGTAAGAGTGCTAAAGAAATAGAAAGTCTTCTTCAAAAGTTATAAATTAAAGGCAATCAAAGAAAAGGAAAAATGCAAACAACCAAATTCACATAATTGATATGAACTTGATTTTCATTCATCTGACAATGATACATCCAGTCCATTTGCTTCGACAACATCATAAGGGGATTCCAACAGTTCATCAGACTCTCCTAGCAATGACAATTCATCTGACAATGATTCTCCACCTCCAGAATCTTCAACTGATCGACGAACATCAGTTTACATTAATCCAATTTACAATAATGGTAATTCAGATCCCCAAACCAGTGAACATCAACTACCAAAATGGGCAGTTCAAGTTTTGAAAGATGTAAGGCTTGATGAGAAGAATAAAACAGGAACAAGGGGATCACACAACAGTGAAGGAGATTTTGCCTTGGTAGAAAATGATTTTACTGAACCTTCCACATACAAAGAAGCAGTAAAACATAAAGAATGAAAATAGGATATGGTTGAAGAGTATCAAGTAGTAATTGATAACAACACTTGGAAACTTGTTGATTGTCCTACAAGTGTTAAACCCATCGGATGCAAATGGGTTTACAAAATTAAATACAACCAACATGGAGAAATTGACAAGTATAAAGCACGACTTGTGGCTAAAAGTTTTGCGTAACAGGAAGGCATTGATTATGAGGAAATTTTTTCACCTACAGCTAAAGGGAATACCATCCAATTAACACTTGCATTGGCCGCTCAGAAAGGTTGGAAAGTTCATGAAATGGATGTAAAAAGTGCTTTTCTCAATGGAGACTTACATGAAGATGTATATATGAAACAACCACTAGGTTTTGAAATTGTAGGGTAGGAACATAAAGTATGCAAATTAATTAAGGCTTTATATGGGTTAAATCAAGCTCCTCGAGCTTAGTATACCAAAATGGATGAATACCTTAGGAAGGTTGGTTATCAACGAAGTGAATCTGATGATACTTTATATATCCATCAACAGGGTCTATATCTGGTGATTCTTATTATGTATGTAGATGATTTGATCATTTTAGGAAACAATGATGATCGTATTGCACAGGTGAAAAAGGAGTTACATGCAGGTTTTAAGATGACAGATTTGGGACTACTTCACTACTATTTTGGAATTGAAGTATTCCAACGTCCACATCATATTTTCATTTCTCAGAGTAAGTATGCAACAGAAATTCTTCAGCGGTTTGGCATGCAGGATTGCAAACCATCTCTTACCCCTATGGAACAACACTTGAAACTTTCAAAATTTGCAGGGGAGGAAATGGTAGACAACCCTTTTTATAGACAGTTGATTGGCAGCTTGATTTATTTGACAAACACTCGACCAGAGATATATTATTCCGTCAGTATTATTTCATGCTTTATGTAGCAACCATGGGACAACCACTGGAATGCAGCCAAAAGAGTTCTTCGATATATCCAAGGAAAAAAATATTTTAGTCTTCTTTACAAAAAGACTAAAATTTTTGTATTTGGTGGATTTTCAGACACCGACTTTGCCAGAAGTATTGATGATCGAGCATCAACATCAGGTTATTTAATGAACATGGGTTCAACAAAAATGTTTTGGAATTGTAAGAAACAAGCTACAGTTTCCACTTCTACAATAGAAGAAGAATACATCTCAGCATGGGAAGCAACATGTGAAATTGTTTGGTTACGCAGAGTTTTGCACGACTTGGGCATTTCTCAAACATAAGCTACATCATTATTCATCGACAGCCAGTCATCCATTAAGCTTGCCAAGAATCCAGTTTTTCATTCAAAGAAAAAGCATGTGGACACCAAGTATCATCATATCAGATCACTCATTGCAAAGGGTGTCATCAAGTCAATCTATCGTCCTTCATAAGATTAGATCTCCGACATTTTCACGAAACCTCGAACAAAACTAAGTTCAGGGATGAACTTGGTATATGTTGTAATGTATCTTTGGATCATAGGGGGGAATGTTAGATGATCCAAAATATAAATATCATAGTTTATGAAGTTAGAATAAAATGATTATTAATTTATAATATTAAATTAATAGTCTAGAATATTTGATTAATAAATGGAGACATTTAGAGATATAATATTGTTGTAAAATATATGATTCTAGAAAGGTGTCGTATCTTAGGCTCAAAATTAGGATTATAGTTAAGATAGAATTTATTGTAAATGGACACTTGTTTATTTAATAAGTGATTCATAACTAGAGTTTGTTAGGACATTTAGCTTATATATAGCTCATTGCAAGAGTATTGAGTTGTTCGGGTGTAAACTCTTGCAATTTCTCACATGTAATTTATTTTCCTATTTAATAAAAGTGTGTGTCTGAGGACACTTCTGCCATTAGTCTTGTTTATATATTTGAGCATTTTGAATGTAAAAGGGAGTTGGTCATATTAGAGAGGAAATTGTTGTTTGCATTGTAATTTTTTCCAAGTGAATAGATGGAATAACATGTGATTTGCATTAATTCTTGTGTCAGAATTTTGGTGGTTTTGTGCTCCTTTGATTTGTAATTTATATTATGTGTTTACATCCCTTTAATGTGTATCTTATTTCTTGGTAAAAAAAGATTTTTGATCTAGAATTCATCTTAATGGTGCTCTGTTTAAGTTTTTCCAAGTTATTAATGTTTTCAACTTAAAGCAGTGACTTTAGAATTCATCCTTGGTTTGATGCTTTAATGTGTTGTCTTTAACCCCTTTCACATTCACCTTCTACAACATCTTGATCTGAATTTTCGACCAAAAGCTTCCTACCTTGCTCTTGTGAAAAAACTCTCTGTTTCCCATGATTTTCACTGAACATAAAATTGTTTTTGACATGACTCCATGCCCAATGGATCTGTCTCTTTTCTCATCAACATACCTTTAAACAAAAAAATCAACCTTGTTGAGCTTATTAGCTAGCCTAATATCTTATTTTTTGACTAATATAAGTGAGAGAGCCCTCTCCAAGCCCAGAAGGTCTAGATTTTGACCTATAATTGGTTTGTGGTTACCTCTATCAATTTCTTTCTCAGCCTTAGAAATTACAGAGTACTAACAAGCAACAACGATATTTATGGGGATCTATTCGTATTTGTGGGTCTTTCTAGTACCTTTACCTCTGTGAGAGGTGATGCTTTGAATATTTTGGGATTTTTTACCCTGCCCATATGGTGGACCTGACTTACGATTGTTCTCTTGTGCATTAGTTATATCTTGGTGGCTTTAGTTACTTGACATAGGTAGCCACATAGTTACTTGCAGGGGTTATTCTGCAGGTACCCTGAGTTAGATAAGGGTTCGACATCACACAACCTTTATGGAGGATTAGATCTCAGGGGGGATATGACCGACTATGTTGTTAAGCCCACGAGGGACCTTATAACTGATTTTGATACCTCCAATATTTTGAAGGGAGTCTCAGGCCCCTCTTGGGCGAGACATACCTAGTCTAGTGCGGGAGGCCCCTTTCAGCCACTATATCACATTTGTGTGCATTGGCCCTTTTTTCTTTACTTTGGTGTGATCTATGATTATTAGTTGGCCTTAATATTAATGATAATCACTGGTATAGTAATCATTGGTATTAGTTGGCCTTAATATTTTGTATTATGTCATGAGTTTTCCTCACATGAGTAACCCTTGTCATGTCGCTTTCTCTTCGCAAGGGGCTTCCTCGATGATGATTGCCTTATAACCCTTTATGAATCAATTTGGAGGAGGATACCATCCTATCAGACAGGTCCATGGTATATACCAAAACCCTTCCTGGCCCGCAATCGCTCAAAATTAATCTTTCTCGGAACCTTGGTCTCAAATGTTGCAACCAATCATTGCAAGTCATGCTGAAATCACAAGTCTAGTCACTGCGAGTCATTCTAGAATTATATCACCAACCTCTGTCAGTCATGTTGGATATAGGTCAAAAACCTCTGCAACTCAAACTGATGCTATTCTGAAGCTCTACCTGAAGCTCTACCCAAACTGATTAACCTCCCAGCCAACTAGGAACAACCTATTTGGCTCCCTAGGCCCAGGATTCCTTACAGTTTCCTGGCCCCCAAGCCCAAGATTCCCAGCAACATGATGCCACTGTATATTCCATTGTAGGGTGTGGACCCTAGTCCTATTAGGAGGGGTGGAGGCATTTCCCACCGTGTATCCTCCAAAACCTGGAGTCATGGGAGAACAATGTTAGCTCGCGCTCCCCTAGATGTGTGATGATGACTGTTAGTTGCCTGCTAGGGAAGCTTGGTCAAGATAGTGACACTTCCTCTTATGGGTTCTATTTGGAGTTAGGTCAATATAGTTGACGCTCCAAGATAGTCCAACAGAGGAAGGATAGGAATGGAAGATGGAAGTAAGTTAGGGAGGAAGGATGAATAGAAATAGTTGAGAGTGTATGGATATTTTCCTTATGGTGGAATTTATTGTTTTCCTTCTAAAAAGAAAATATATATATATGTATATTAATAATTACTTAACTGAACTACAATTGTCTAAATAAACATTGTTGAGCTAGATTATTGTAATTAAAGGATTTCACAAACATTTAATTTGTTTATTATCTTTTATAAAATGAATCATCTTGTTGATTGGGTTGGATGCATACATGAATTACTATAGAGGTGATAGTTATTGTCATTAGTACATGCACGAGACTTGTATTTGCTAGCTACACATGTACACTAGTATGTATGAGTTTTTTTTGGCTTACTTACTGATAATGTTGTTTATTGGATATGAATGTGTGAACCATGCCTCATTTCCCTTGTATTATAAGTTACTTTAACTTCGGGATGAAGTTTCCTGAAGGGTGGGTGTATGTAACAACCCTAATGAATTAATTAAGTATCATGATTAAATATTTGTTTAGTAAATATTAGTTCAATAAATCTTAGTTCAATAAATCTTAGTTTAATAAATTATTAATTTTGATTTTTTTAAGACTTATTTTATAATATAATTGTATTGGTAGATGGACCCATTTATGGGGGGGGATAAGGTGGTTGAGGCTTAATGGGGGGATAAGGTGGTTGAGGCTTAATGGGGGGATAAGGTGATTGGAAGGGAGGAGAAGGGGATAAGGCAAGGGATAGGAATCAGGAAGGGGATATTTTTTGGTAAAATAATATTTTTCATATTAGGGAAGGGAGAAAAATTGGAGAAGGAAAGGAGAAGGGAGGAGGCAGCTTGGGATTGTGTATTTGTTCTACAATTGTTTTGTTCTTACATACTTGAGGACTTTCACAGGGGTCACCTACTGTTGGGAATCTTGGGCTCGGGTGCTAGGAAACCGTAAGGAATCCTAGGGATAGGGAGCCGGATAGGCTATTCCTAGCTGGTTGGGAGGTTAATCAGTTTGGGCAGAGCTTCAGGTAGAGCTTCAGAACAACATTAGTTTGAGGTAGATATGTTTTACTATCACCATTATTATGCTGCTATTCATTATTTATATATTTTTCATAATAATTATGATGAACACGTTGTTTATTATCATGCTGCTCATTTTTAATTCTGTTGAACATTGTTATTATGCTGAATAATGAAATGTAAAGAAATTAAGATAACATTTCTATATTTAAATTTATGTTTTATAAGACTCTGTTTGGACAAACCTTACAATTGAGAAGCCTCGACGTATAGTATGCAAGCCTAAGTTACTTTGTAGGCTTTGCAAAGGAGATCATCTAACTCGCTTGTGCCCTGCTACTACCATGGTACAAGAAGTATAGTCCTTGTCTGATAGCCCTTCGGGTTCTGAGTCATATTTGTTTTCCCAACATTCTAATCCTTCTTTGGTTGATGCAACAGTCATGCCAATGCAATATTCGCCTAACACCACTCCTGGGTTTGGGAGTGATTCATCTCTTGAACATGTTGTCTCACATATTGTTCAACCAAAGATCGTGCCGATGAAATCTTCGACCGACACCACTCCTGTTTTTGGGGGTGACATGTCTCTAGACCATGTTGTTTCACATCCTATTCAACCAACACTTGAAGAAGTGGTCATGTCGATCAATCTTTGGTCGATCCCACTCTTCCCTTAGAGAGTGACAAGTCTAAGGAAGTGACATTGCCGACGCAATCTTCGGTCAATACCACTCTTCTTTTGGGAGGTGATGCGTCTTTTGACCATGTCCTTAGCATTTCCAGTTATGTACCTTCTCCACAAGGGATCATTCCACTTTCTTTGAGTACGCTCCCTCCAAGTCCTAGGATGGTTTCCTTTTATTGGGATGATCTTATAGAGCCTCGACTTCCTTCTCTGCAAGGATCCTCTGCAAATATTTTATCCTCCTCATCTTGGAAAGTTTTGGGTTTTCCCAATCTTGTGTCAGCTACATGTGAGTTTTTGAATTTTGACAGAAGTCATGCATGGGAGCCTTGGCCTCCCCCATGATATGATTCTTAGAAAAACATCCTAGAGTCTTAGTTAAGCTCTTTTCAAGACTCCTTAAAAATGAAAATATTGTCGAGTGAACTTGTCTCTTTCACACTCGTTAAATGGCTTTGAAAGGAAGCCTATTTGGTGTAAGTTTAACCCTTTTTCAGACTAAGTAGACTATTTACGAAAAAGGAAAACTCTAGTCAACATTGGCTAGAAGAGTTCTCCTGGGTGTTATTTTATACTTTTTCAGGCCTAGGGGACTAAATTTATGAAAAAGGACATTCTTTGGAGTTAAGTTTTAATTACATTCCATCCTCCTGCTTACAATATCGAGCCTATTTTCGGTTACCACTTTCTCATTATAAGACTCTTACCTCAACAATTTGCATCAATAGCCAAACAGAGCCTTGTTTATATCCCTCGAGTGTCCATTCCCTGCATGTACTTCCTTGCATTGAGCATAGGTCTCTTCCATTGTTTGGTGCTAGTTGCTTACTCACGACACTCGTTTCCTCCCCTATATCATAGCATTTATTTTCATATGAAAAAAAAAAAGACAGTCAGGAAAATAATATTATCTCATATTGGCAGCAGTCGTGCCTCCTTTGAACAGAGAACAAACTTTTGAGTCCATTGTCATCCAAAGTTTGGGTTTAATATGACCTTAGGAAGTTGAGCTCATTACTTAGAGTTTACTCCTCCGACTGGTTATTCTTCCAGTCCCTATGGAGAGTTTGTTTATGCCTCCTGCATCACGAAGTTTCATCATCAAGTCTATGTGATCCGGATTATTTTCGGCACGAAATGAGAGCGGAGATATAACATAGAAATATTCAGAGATATTGCAAGAGAGACAACAATATAACAGAGATATAGCGGAAATATAAAAAG
>JZKD02S0266298.1:153947-168392 GCA_000966675.3 Picea glauca | reverse complement strand
GTGTGGTGTTGTCGACAATCCCAACTATTTTGAGGCCCTAAACGATGTTTTTTGAGAAAATGGGGAGCAACATGGATCGTAGATCAATGTTTCTCACCCAAAAGTTTTATTTCTCAGATACATCTTTCCAACGAGCTATCATACGCCTAAAACGAAGATCGTATGCAAAAGTTACGACCCCAGGAAGTTGATGCAACAACTTACCCAAACGGGGCCCACATGACTTTTGGCGCTTCATCTCCTAGGGTTAGGTTTTTTTGGCATTCCTGCTTATTGTAAAAAGGCCTTCAGAGCCTCATTGTAATCATCTTCTTGCAAATGAGAGTAGTCGTCACATATCTTCTCAGAGATAAGCTGCCACCATTCTAGCGAGTCTTTCACTCTGTATTTTTACAGTCTCTGTACATTTCTTTCATTAATAGAAATCGTGTATTACTGTATATATGTGACTCTTTTTATATTTCCGCTATATCTCTGTTATATTGTTGTCTCTCTTGCAATATCTCTAAATATTTCTATGTTATATCTCCGCTCTCATTTCGTGCCGAAAATAATCTGGATCACTATGCTTCCTAAGTTATCCATATGTCTCATGCTCTTGTTCAAAGGATGTCTATAAGCCTGTGTTGGACATTTCTCAGAACTCTTGACTCTGCATGTCGACCATACCCTCAGTGTGTCTTAGAGTTACTTGAAATTATAGTCCTACCATGCACCCTGGTCCTACTTTCATTATAGGTAGGTAACATTGAACCCAACAATCAACATTTTTCTATTGGTCGCTGATTGGGGGGTTTCCCTTGTGTTCAACGACAATAAATCTATTCATACATTGGGATTTGTGCATTGTATTGGATTCCATTTTCCTTATTGGTGTTTTCCTCACCTTTGTCGACATTCTTCCTTATTGGTTTCTATTCAGAGGGTCTCTTTTGTGCACTACTTGCATCTGGTGCATGCAGGAGATGCACAAGGTTGTTGGTTTTTGAACATCCTCTTCATCCGAGTTCCTCAAAATAATCAAGTTATTTATTTGTAACTCATGATGAATGATGAGATATGCCTTAATTCTCTCCTTTCAGTGGGTCTCCTTCCATTGACTTCAACTCATCTATTCTGGAAATGAGACCTAGAATCTTATGAATACCTAGAGGCTTGTAGTCATCAGTGGCAAGTTATCCTACCATCGATGGTTGGGAATACATCAATATCTCATGATTAATGGATTGTTCAAGTGTTCGAACTCAACACATTTATTCACACTTGTAAGAATGTACTTGGTTCCTTGATACCTACTTTCATTATTGGTAGGTTGTCTTGCATTTTTTAACGGTATACCTTAATTATCGGTAATCAAATGAATTCTCATTGTGTTAGACCTCAACTCCTCTATTCACATGATGTAAAATTTCACCTTTGGCAGGTCATGTAGAAGACAGGGATCATCGGTTTATAGTATTAGCTTTCCTGAGCTGTTGCTATCATTCATTGGGGAAATACCTATATGAATTCAGTGACCATGAGAGATCATATTGTACTCCATTGTATACAAATATATTTAGATTGATTTTGAGATTGGTTTTCCACTGGGCCTTGTTTGTGACTATGACAGCCTATGGCATGTGTCTACTTTGTGTTGCCTATTCATGGCCATGAAAAACTATTTGGTATATTTCCACATGGATCTGTAGTGTAATTAAAATTGGCAGCCATGTGTACAAATTCATTATGGATTGTAATATTCTCATGAGTAACTAGTTCTTCCAGATGAGTCTCCATTACTCCACTTCTGGGAATTATAGTGTATTTCAACCATCGCAGATACTCTTTTGACCTCATACATTAGGGGGAATCTGTTATAACTTTTTTTCCTCACCCCATGCAAATTTCTTGGATGGCCTTTCCATTTCTCTATGCAGTCTTGAAGTCCCCCTTTATACTTCCCAAAGCCAAAAAATAATATTTTTCCACATACACGTGCCCTACCAGTTAGACATCATGCATATATGCAGGTTTCACCACTACAGTTCACATACATCGAGTTTGGTGCTCAAAATTAAAAATTTTGTCGGGTTTCCATGTCACATCATGAGATCCATGATCCTTGACCTTCCATATACTGGAAACGTTTCAAATTAACCCTTCAGCTCCACTTGAAGGCTATAAATTGAGCCATATCCAAACCATGGAGGAGGAGAGAATTCAAATTTTGAGAGAAAAGATACTCTGGAGAAATTTTCACTTCACATTGAGTCTGCATCCCTTTATCCTTTAAAGTATGAACATATTGTTCAACCCACAAGGTCTTCCTTCTTTGATGGAGAACCTCATTGTCTCCTTTATATGAGCTTGCCTTTGGTGGAGGATTGAATTGGTGGAGGCCCAGCTGGAAGGGACTTAGTTTCTCGGTTCTGAGATGTGCTGACACATAAGTTTGTCAATTGTATACTTTTGTTGATCATTTTAATAGAACTACTCTTTTCTCATCTAATTGATATATTGCAAATATTTGAATTATTATTCCATGGGAGTATTTGTCATGTATGTTAATGGTTTATGCTATTTTATATGCTAACATTATATATTATCGCCATATGCTTGTGTATATTGGTTGTTGAGGCCAATTTGAAGGTATAAATCTTTGAGTTGTGTGCTCAACAATGGTCTGCATCGAACGTCCGAACAAGGTAAGCTCTTTATCTTGTCTTGTTAGAATTTTCATTTATATAGCATGCTTGAGATTAGAGTTGATTTATGCAGTCATTCTGTCTGTTGTGGCTTACCCCATGCCATAGATATATTTTCCTTATAACAAGTAGTTGGGTAAAAGTGAGATCGACACACTCTATAATCATCTTGTCAAGTAAGCTCCAACTTGTTGGGTATGTGTTATATTGTTTGCACGACTATATTTTGTGTTTGCTACATTGTGTTGGGAACACAGGGGGGTTTGAGAGGGGACATATCCCCCTTGTGCAGGGGTTTGGGGGAAAATCCCCTGAGAAAAAAAAATTCCTTGAGAAACGTGTCACATTTTTTCCTCGTTTTTCATGTCACCTTGATCTTTGTGTCCATTGTTGGGCGGTTTTCGGCACATGGTTTTTGCTGGTGGTTTTCTATTTCCGGTTAAGGAATTATGGTTTTTGACTAATCCAGGCCATTGGGTTAAGGTTTTGGATGTCGTTGGCTCCTATATGTAGATTGTATTGTAAAAAATGTATCACTGTGAATGGCTATAGAATATGCTAGCTTTCCCAGTTTGGGTTTCCAGGGGAAAAATATCTATGTAATGTGTGTATTTTCTATTGTATCTTTTTTGTTAATTTATTGAAAATATATTTGCAGTAAAATATTGTACAAGGTTAAAATATACATTTGGTATCAAAGTTTTTTTTGCTTCAGGGGGACACCTTTGTGGTCAAGGGTTTGGATAGAGACTTTGATAATCCTTGTTACCGTGGGAGATTTGTGGTATTGATTTTTCAGGTGAAAATAAATGGCGAACAATTTGAAAATGGAGATCAAGGAGTTTAATGGGAAAATTTTTAAGTTGTGGAAGCTCAATATGGAATATATGTTGGTCGATAGAGATCAATGGATCACAATGGATCTAGGTACTGCACCTACAATAACTTCAACAAATGAATGGAAAAAGTTGGATTGGAAGGTGAAGAGAACAATCCGACTATCTCTCAGATTCAATATTACCGAATGTGTCAGAGAAAGCTACATCTAAATATTTACGGGATAAGTTGGGAAAGTTTTATCAGTCTAAGTCCCTAGTAAATAAACTATTCCCGAGAAAGAAGTTGTATAACCTAAGGATGAGAGATGGAGAATTAGTGGCAGAGCATTTGATCGCCTTCAATATTGTGGTAATTCAGTTAGTATCTTTTGAGATTAAAATTTCAGATGAAGCTAAGTGTATTAGTTTATTATGCTCTTTACCAGACTCGTGGGATAGTTTGGTTGCATCCATAAGTAGTAATACAATTTTATTGAAGTTTGATGAAGTGGTCTCATCCTTTTTGTTGGAGGAGATGAGACAAAAGAACATGGAAGGACAAAGAACAGATGCATTATTTTCAAGAGGATGCTCCCAGTAAAGAAATAGATATAAGTCCTCAAGTGGGAGATATAAGTCTAGGGGAAGATCTAAGTCTCCTTGAAATTTTGCAAAGGTATGCTCGATATGTGGAAAAAAAGGGCACTACAAGAAGCAATGTAGATCCAACGTTCAGAAAAAGAAGCGATCTGAAGAATCTTCTTCTACAAAAGAAAATATCTCCAAGGAATAAGGAGGGGATCATCTGTACTTGGCTTCTTCAAGAACACATGTAGATCATGAGGCATGGTTGATTGACTTAGGTGCATCCTTTCATATGACTCTCGACAAGGAGTGGTTCTATGGATATGAAAGGTATGATGGATGTGATGTTTTCCTAGGTGATGAATCGACAACCAAAATCATAGGTAGAGGAAAAGTCAAATTGAGGCTCATAGATGGAAGGATTATAACACTACCTGGTGTTCTGCACATCCCAGGATTGGCCAGAAATTTGATTTATGTAAGAAAAATGGACGATGCAGGGGTAAAAACAATATTTGAAAAGGAAATCTGCAGGATGGTTTGAGGAGCAATCATGTTGTTGAAAGGAGTTCGGTTTGGAACTCTATATAAGATGCAAGGAAGAAATATTAGTGATGGGTGTAATAGTTCCATTGTTCTTGATATTGGAGTTAAATAAGAAATAAATCCTACATTCTCTGGAGAAAAGGTTATGCTGTGACATCAAAGACTGGGGCATATCAGAGAGAAGGGTCTTCAACTACTAAAAGGTAAATTTATGGTTGAAGGCATGTCTAACTGATCTATGGATTTTGATTTATGTGAACATTGCGTATATGGGAAGCAAAATAGGGTAAGATTTCCCTCTGGTGCAACGAGGGCAGAAGGAATTTTACAACTAGTTCACAATGATGTTTTTGGACCTATGTGGGTTCCATCATTGGGAAAATCCAAGTTCTATGTCTCATTTATAGATGAAT
The DNA here is from genome assembly GCA_000966675.3 of Picea glauca. Lineage (NCBI taxonomy): Eukaryota > Viridiplantae > Streptophyta > Pinopsida > Pinales > Pinaceae > Picea > Picea glauca. The sequence goes on along the minus strand of JZKD02S0266298.1, from coordinate 163,343 downwards.
TCTCGAGCAATACTTGGATATATTTCCTCATGAAGAAATATGAAGTCTTTGACATGTTTAAAGAGTTTAAGTCTCTTGTTGAGAATCAAATAGAGAAAATAATTAAGGTGTTGAGGATATATAATGGTGGAGAGGTCTGCGGGAAAGGATTTGAAGAATTCTATAAGAAGTGTGGTATAGAAAGGAAGAAGAATACTCCATATACACCTCAACAGAATGGATTTTTGGAAAGGAAGAACATGATGCTGATGGTAAAAGCAAGGTGCATGCTCAGTGGTGTCTGGTTAGGGAAAGAATTATGGGCATAGGCAGTGGGTATTGCATGTTACATGGTCAAAATATCACCCTCATCAATGTTGGATGACAAGATTGCACAAGAGGTATGGACTGGTAAGAAACCTTCTCTCACACATCTCAAGGTATTTGGTTGTGAGGCCTATGTTCATGTTCCAAAGGAAAACAAGAGTAAGCTAGATAAGAAGGCTAAAAAGTGTATCTTTATTGGGTATAAATATTGTCTCAAAGGTTATAAGATTTGGAACCCATAAAATAAGAAGGTTGTGTATAGACGAGATGTGGTATTTAGAGAAATGAAGGATGTTGTTAAACAGGAAGTCCTACCAAGTAAGGAAGAACCAGAGAAAATAGAGTTTGATCTAAATAATGACGAATCAGACTCTACAGAGGAACAAGAATCAAAAGAAGAAGATCCTCATACTCCATTATTGTGGGGATCGGTTTGAGAAAGAAGGCTACCGGAAAGGTGTACTCTGTCCGATTTCTGTTCAATTTTTTCTTTGTCTATTTCTCATGATGATTCTAGAATTGTCATGGAGGTAGTGGACTTAGAGGATGGAAAGATGTGGAAAAAGGCCATGGATGAAGAAATGGAATCCTTGGATAAGAATGAGGCTTGGGATCTAGTGTAGTTGTCGACTGGAAGAAATCCCATTGGCATAAAATGGGTATTTAAAAAGAAGTTGAATGCAAAAGGAAATTTGGAGAAACACAAAGCTCAGTTAGTAGAAAAGGGTTATTCCCAGGTTGAGGGAATTGATTTTGGTGATATTTTCTCTCCTGTTGCCAAGTTAACTTCTATAAGATTTTTGTTATTTTTTGTTGTTGCATTATATTTTGAATTAGAAAATATGGATGTGAAGACATCATTGATAAATGGGGATATGGGAGAAGAAACCTATTTGAAGCAGCCATACAGATTTTTTGTGAAGGGAAAGCAGGAGCTGGTATACAAGATGAAAAATTCCCTTTATGGTTTAAAACAATCACCAAGGATGTGGTATAAAAAATTTGATACTTGCATGTTGGGACTTGGCTTCTCAAGAAACAAAAAGGATCATTGTGTGTATTTTAAATTAATYGGTGATCATTTGATTTATTTGGTCTTGTATGTGGATGACATGTTGTTGATAGGAAACAACAAGGAGATTATCCAGGATGTGAAAACTTAGTTGTCCTCTAAATTTGACATGAAGGATTTCGATGCTTCAAATTTCATTTTGGGCATGAAAATTAAAAGAGATCGAAAAAAAAAGAAACTTTGGTTAAATCAAAGAAAACATTTCGAGACAATATTGCAGAGGTTTAATATGCAGGAATGTAAACCGGTCAAGGTCCCTATTCCTGTTGGTGTAAAGTTATATGTGAATCAATGTCCCAAAACATAGGAAGAGGAGGAGGACATGTCTCATGTTCCATATGCGAGTGTAGTTGGCATTTTGATGTATGCAATGGTTTGTACTATAACAAACATTGCACATGCAGTGGGAGTTTTGAGCAGGTATATCTCAAAACCAGGGAAGGAGCATTGGACAACAATAAAAAGGGTTTGCATGTATTTTCATGGCACTGCTAACTATGGATTGTTCTACCAATGATGACCAGGCTTGGACAGAGTGTTGTACATACATGGATTTGTGGATGTAGATTGGGATGGATATCTGGATCATAGGAGATCTACAAGTGGGTATGTGTTTAACCTATTTGGAGGAGCAATCAATTAGATGAGCAAAGGATAGGCTATAGTGTCACTTTCAACTACAGAAGTTGAATACATGGAACCCACTTATGAAATTAAGGAACCAATATAGTTACAAAGATTGTGTTCAGGTATTGGGTTGGTACAACAAGCTGTAAGGATAGATTGTGACAATCATAGTGCAATTTTCTGGCGAAGAACCCAACTTATCAATCAAAGACAAAGCATATTGATATTCAATATCACTTTGTGAGAGACATGGCTGAAGAAAATAAAGTGTTGTTGATGAAGGTGGACAATTTGAAGAATGTTTCACTGAGAGAGAAATATTGCAAAGAGAACAATAATACAGTGAGAAATATTGCAAAGAGCACAATAATACAATGAGAACCAAATTCTGTTAATAAATGAAATAGAAAAAGACTGTGAAATGCAAAGAAATACAAACTAGTTAGAATGGTGGTAGCTTATCTATGAAGGGAGATGTGTTGACTACACTTATTCACAAGATGAACATTAAAAGAGGCCTAAATGTACTTTTAACATAAAGTACTAAAACCTAAGAGGAAAAAATCATAATGATCTAAAACCTTAACACTAGGAGATGAAGTGGCCAAAAGGAATGCGAGCCTCGAGGAGTCTAGTTGATACGTCAACTTTTTGGGGCTACAACTTCCACATACAAACTTTGTTTGGGGCACACAATATCCCATTGGAAATATATTGATGAGAAGTGTTGGGTTTTTATATTATTTTTAGTGAAATTATAGTTGAGGTGGATCAACTGGGAGTGAAATTCGAAGGTCGAAGTGTTCGATCGGGAAAATTCAAATTTGAATTAATCAACAACAAGTCTGTTACGAGGAAAAACTCTTTGTGGCTTGGGGTAAGACCACAATAGACAGAATGACACCCAAAAATCAACTCTAATCTCAAGTATGCTAGATAAATGGAAATGCCAACAAAAGAAAGGCTAAGAGCCTAACTCTTTTGGACATCTGTAGAAGACTATTTTCGACCCCATGATTCAATGCTTGATACCTGCAACTTGTCCTCAACATTCAATATACACAAGCATATGAAAATATAAATTGTTAGCATATAAAATAGCATAGTTCGTTAACATGTATGACAAATTTACCCATGGAAATTAACACAAACATTTGTAACATATAATTGGAAAAGAAAAGAGTATTTCTATTAAAATAATCAACATAAGTACATAAATTACAACTTCCTGTAGCAACACTTGACAAAACCGAGAAACTAAGTTCCTCCACCTAGGCCTTCAACACTTCAATCCTCCAAAAGGAAAACTCATAAGTTATGGGAATAATTGAGTTCCTCCTTCACAAAATAGGAATAGGTTGGGGGATGAACACAACAGAAGTTTAGACTTAAAGGAAAAAGGGATGTAGATTCAATATGAGGCGAAATTTCTCGAGAGTATATTTTCTCTCCACTTCTTCTGTCTTCTTCAAGGATTGTATACAACTCAATTTATAACCTTCAAAGGGAATTGAAGGGTTGAATCAAAGCGTTTATAACATATGAAAGGCCAAAGGGTATGGATCCAGTGACTTGGCATGGAAACCCAAAAAAATTTTAAATTTTGAGCACAAAACCCGATGTACGCAGGTTGTAATGGAGCAACTTGCATATGCACAAGTTGTCTAACTGTACCCTATGTATATGCACAAAAAATTGAATTTTTGACTTTGGATTGAACAAAATAGGGGAATTGAGTCTATAGAGGGAAAGGGAAGGCCACTAAAGCATGATGCATAGAGTGTGGCAACAATTGCTATAAAACACTCCAATTTCTAGTGATGGCACCTCCACTATCTCCCTTCCTTGGATCAACTCTCCCATCCCTTGTCATGCCCCTGTTTCCCTTCTCTTAGAAATATTTAGTTTGGATCCTTCCCCTCTTTTCCTATCACTAGTTAGGAAGAATAAGAGCTTAAATCCTCCAAGAAAATCACTAGGCTTAGGAAACATTCAATAAAAGAAATTAGAGACTAAGAGGTAAACTAAGAGAAAAGCATTGGCATTCAAGACACCATTCCTAATGCCTTTGATGGAGGTGTGAAAACACCCCAACTTAAGTGATAATGATAATACCCTAGAACTGTCAAGGATTACACTACTAGAATACAATATCATAACGTCTCCAAGTAGTGCATTTTTTTTATGGATTTCATGATGCAAATTGTGACATGTTAGGGGGCATCCAAATTTGAATCATATTAGCATTGCCTTGTGTTTCAATTTTCATTACACATGCCGATGCAATATAAATTGCATCATGTTATATGATGTACTTTTTACTTTTGCGTCATGTTTACAATACACTTTTCACTTTTGCATCATGTTTACATTGGAATTTTCACTTTTGCACCATGTTTGCATCACACTTTTCATTTTTGCATCATGTTTGCACTGGAATTTTCATGTTTGCAACAAACTTTTCACTTCTACATTATGTTTGTGTCACTAAAAGTTATTTTTGTCAAAAGTCATTTTGCATCACTAAAATCCATTTCACATTGCTAAAGTTATTTTCAAGTGAATTTTGCATCACTAAAAGTCCATTTTCATCATATTTAGTGTCATTATTGTTGAGGAATATGAATAGGTGTCTCAATGGTGACCTGATTTGCATCACATGTATTTAAATAACATCATGTTTGTAGTGCACAAATGCATGTTGCATATTTCTTGCATCACCATAGCAAGGCATAAAAAATATGTTGTGTATTTGCTAGTGTGCTAACAAAACTACATTGGCATCATGGGTATGTTAATAGTGTTGCATCCAGTGTCGTATGGATGGTTATAAAATTGTGTTAAAATACTTTTTAGATTCATATTTTTTACAAGTATCCAATATTAATTATTATCATCATCTTTTCACCCTACATTCAAACATTAATTTGCACGTCATAAAATAGGTAAATAACATGAAAAATATATTATATTGAATTCAATTAATAAAATTATGTACTCTCTAAAATTCATTAAAAAATGCAAGATAATTTGTGCATCTATGATGCATAGAACGAATCTGACTAAGGTTTGTCAGACTCCATCCAATTTCAATAATGTGATCCTCCCTTACATACGTTTTCTCTTGTTTCATTATCCCTTTATAAACTATCCAAACTTTCTCATGTAACTTTTTAGTAACACCAAAAAGAATACAATTTGTAACAATTAGAATTATAAATGAAACCCTTCATAAAATAAATACATATATATCAATATTATATAAAATTCATCCAATATATATCTACAACTCACCAAGGTCCTACATTCCTTAACTTATTTTGATTTCTTCTCAAGCATTCCTCCCCTCTTCTCCTACACTCAACATCATATTTCTCCTCTCTTCTCTCCATTGGAAAACATATGATTTTTAGATGTATTACATGTTGAAATATTGAGAGGGGGGCGTGTGTGAATCAACATGAGAACTTTTAACACTTTAACCACAATATATAAACTTCAAATTAATAAAAAATATATCATCAATGTATCATCTATTATTTCATCCAATATATCATGAGCATATAAACATAAGAAACACCACATCAACAACATCATATCAAATACAAAATACACCAAAATTTACATGGAAAACCAAATGGGAGAAAACTGCAAAATGCTTTCTTATATATTGTCAAGAATACATTCATTGGAAGCACCAACTTCCCCATTCTCTAGATACAACTAGAAGGAGGATATGGCCCCCTATTTACAGGCTCCAACTTGAAGGAAGATACAACTCCCTGAACTCTCTGGCTCCAACTAGAATGAGGATATAACCCCCTCATTATTAGGCTCCAACCTGAAGGAAACTCCAACTCCCTGAATTCTCTAGCTCCAACCAGAAGGAGGGTACAACCCTCTAATTCTTAGGCTCCAAGCTGAAGGAAGCTCCAACTCCCTGTTTTCTTCATCACCAATTGGAAGGAGGCTACAAACCCCTTTCCTTGTCCCATCATGTCTCTCTGAAATATAAGTGTAGAATAAACTATCACTACCACAATCACTGCCACTGTCAACCTATCATTGTTAACCTGTCACTGTCAATCAACTTGTCACCTCAACCTGTCACATCAACTTGTGACTACCACTATCACATCAACGAACCTGTCACAATCACTGCCACATCAACGATATACCATCATCAATCAACTTTACCCATATCCACTTGCATGGATACCAAAACCATTAACAAACCATGTACACCACTCATCAACCATGTACATCAACCTGTACCAACCATGCATCAACCTGTACCAAGTCGTGCATAAAAAATGCATGAAATATTGCTCCAAACCATGCATAAAAAATGCACCAACACCTATACCAAATTTTGCATAAACCATGCACCAACACATGCACCAAATTGTGCATCAACCATGTACCAAACCCTGTACCAAATCGTGCATCAACCATGCACCAACTCCTGTACCAAACCATCAACCATGTACCAACATGTACCATAAACCATATACCATGAGATGTGCCTCAACCATATATCATATCACTCATGATATGGCTCAATCATCCCATGCACCATTTACCATAAGATATCAACAATGAAGTGTCTCAATAAGGTACCTGATCATCTATCAAGATCAACATGTTCCTCTAACAATGTGTCATATTATCATCAACCATATACCTCAAACACCATGCCAATCATCCATAGACCATGTACCTCAACCATGTACCATATCAAGATAGCCAATAGTGCACTTCTAACAATGTATCACATCATCATCAAGGTGTACCATATCACATACCATAACCACCATTCCTTAAGCATGTACCTTACCATAACCAAGCATAAGAAATATTCACATAAGCATACCTATAACCTGTAGCTGACCTATTGTATTGTTATACTGACATTTAACTCTTCCACAACCTTCAACAACCTAGTACCAACATCTGTACCAAATTTTCCTTAGCCTCGCGAGACTAAGACTCCCTGTCACGCGAGCCTCATGTGGCATGCCCTAGGAAATCCACAGGGGTGCCTCACATAACACCCTTAGGCTAACCCGGGAGGGCCTGCTTAATTAGGGTTACAGAAAAACCCTATCTCTCTACAACTCCAAAACTTTCTCTCTTTCTTCACACTTTCTCTGCTACCTCAGAATTGACCTCAAATTTTCCAATATACAATAATATTTTCATAAGATAGATATTCAATGAATGTGTGTGTGTCCTTATGAGAGACTCCTTGAGGTGTATTTATAATTTTGTTGGGTAACCTCTTTCCTTAATCTTAGGGGCCTCTTTACTTTCTTATTACAACTACTTTAGACTTTCATTAAAGACTTGTAACAAACTAGGGGATTCTTGACTATTATTTGGGGATTCCAACTTCATGAGGGTATATCTCCCTAACCATGAGGGACCATGTGGTGTACCATCTATCACTGGAAAAAAAATAACGAGAAATATCCATTTATGAGTGTGTTACCTACATTTGCATTGTCCTTCATGTCCCTATCCCTCAAACAACTTCGGGTCCCATGACCACACCTCCAGAGATTCATGTAGAATTCATCAAATGAACCCATCACATCTGATCGCATCAACCACTCTTGTTGAAATCAATGAAAACTAACTCACCATCAATATTGACCACAACTTTGTGGTATTTTTAATTCTCCAAGGGTTGACATCAATGAAAACCAATTGTCAAACAATCTCCCCCTTTAACATTGATGGAAACACCAACATTGATGGGAACACTCATACTCTAAGACTCATGCTTCCCCTGTGATCATTTCTCCTCATCAATGTTTCTCTCTCTCCCCCTTTGAAATCAATGGAAAAGGGTATCTCTCCTTGGGGATGCTCCCTCTATATTCAAGTGTCTTGTTCTTTCTCTTCACATGTTTATGTCCTCATGTTTTTTTCCAAGTTCCTATTCTCTTTTGATAGAAAAGAGTGACTCCCCCCAAAAGTATACCTTCTCTGAACAATCCTTCTATGAATTCATGTGGTTGACTCTTTCTCTTCCTTTGACATCATGGGTAAAAGGATAATTCCTCCTATCAATATGTCTTCCCTTGACCTTTCCGCAATTTGTAGAACAATATGGGACTTCCTGTGTATGTTTCCTTTCCTCTCTTCCAGTGTTTCTTATTGTCCATTGGTGCTTCCTCTTGTAACTCTCTGACATATATAAAAATAATTCAAAATTTCTTGACTTCAAATCTTCATGGTCTGTCATGTTCAATGTTTAGACATTAATGATCATAATGTTCAACAATGTTCCTTTGATGATGTAGCTTCTACTGAAGGTTTCTCTTTCCCTGTTCTGCTAATCCTTTCACTGCTTGTCTTCTTGTGACCTGTTATCGCTCAGTTTGTAGTTTAGGTCAAGTAGCTGAAAGGTAAAGGTCAAACTGGCATAACAGGAGCTTCCCCACCCACTGTCGCCTCGATGGGGGGATCTTTCTATTTAGGGTGGCTAAGCCCAAAGGAGACATCCCTGGTAATCTGGGGTTTTGAAAGGTAAAGGCTTAAAGGACTAAGGAAAGTTTTTCCTTTCATAGATTACCGCCAAGAAGATAGTCAAAATGAAGAAATACCACAGAAGAGGCACCTGTTTGCGAGACAAGGCAACAATAAAACTAATACATGCAGTAGTGGTTAATACTTCATAGATCAATGACTATCTATATTTCAATGTACATGAACATATATATTAGTAAATATTGATGAAGTCAATGTTTGCAATAATGGAAATGGCAATTTTAAGTCACTTGTCAATAAATACCAAAATGATATAGCATCCAATGAAAATATTTAATCCTTAAATTAATCAAATGCATTAAATATCATTAATAGCTCATATACAAAGGTTGCTACGTCAATATGCTAGAGATGATGTCATCTTTCTTCTAGGGTTAGTATAATAGACAAAGAGGTCAACGTTTTGAAAATAGGCCAATGAAATTTATCAATACATTAATGTCTATCATTAGATGACTAAGCCACAGTGTTTTCTATCAACCAGAAGCTCAAAAAGGGCATGACGTCATCATTAATTTGAGGGTTAGTAGATGTTAGGGTTAGTTAGGGTTTTAAATTTGAGAGTTTTAAAAGGTTTGTTTTGGAACAACAAGCTCAACGTTGGAGAGATAGACCAGTGTCTTAGGGTATTATGGAGTCAAAAGCAAGGGAAAGATCTCGGGAGGATCAAAATCTAAAGACTAGAGAGTTAGGTTCTATGGTGTTGCAATGGCAGGGCCCTAGAATCAAAACCCTAAGGGGAGGAGGCTCATTTTGGTGTTGCTTAAGCAAGGCCTCATGATCCTCCCTCTTTCTTTAAATATTCTTGGAAAAATGACTATCTTTAAAACACAAAT
>JZKD02S0266298.1:124742-153897 GCA_000966675.3 Picea glauca | reverse complement strand
TAATAAATGCAAGAGATTTAACCTACAACCATTCATTCAAGAAGTTTTGCATGAAAAATACACTTACAAATCATGAAGAGTGCTTATCAAACCCTAGTTGTAAACCTTCCAATGACAGAAACACCATAACATGCCAAGAAAATCCTCCAACAAGAGTTGTGCCTCACTTCCAAGAGCCAAAATACCAAGACAAAAGACTAAAAATGGTCTCTCACAAGAGAGTGAGTTATGTTATGTTCAAAATGAGGTCCAATGTCCTCTATTTATACCAATCTTATGACCTTTAATTTAAAAATAGGTCATTAAAATAGTCGACAGGGCTGACCTTTAAAATTTACACTGTTTTTACACCAAATGCTAAAAATGGTCAAAATATGAGCTAAAAAGGGAGACGTCAGGCCCTTCTGAGGGAGACGTTGGCCCTTTTTGGGCAAGCTCAACATTCAGGAAGCCAAACGTTGGCCCTTTTAGGGCTCCTCCAAGCTGCCATACATGCCAAATAATCACAACACACTGCCACATGCTCTAGACAATGTCCAGCTACCTCAGGTGACGTCTTGTCCATCAAAAGCAAACGCTCTATCTGCAGTGGGTGATCCCCCCTAGGTCGGGCTCTGCCACAGTGTCCTGGTGGAACGTCCTTCTGTCTTCTTGTGCAAAGACTCATCACAATGTTGTACTGTCTCTTCCATCCCAACAACCATCTGATGGGCTCTTTATCCCCATGGAGGTCCGAGCTAATCATGTCCCCATGTGTATCGGTCCACTGGTACCTATCCATCGGGCATGGTCCTGCACATCAAAAAATACGCCCTCCATGGGCTCATCAGTCTTCAGTATCATAGCAATGTCAATCATATTTCATCATCAAATTTATCAAATACATGCATGAAATCCCTAGCATATCATCTAAGAGCTCAAAGACATTACACATATCTACCAACAGAATAACCTATTGGGCTAATACCCACAAGAAAAGGAAAGTTTCCTCAAAGGATCATTCAAGCCATGTTTATGACGTGATATGGTCTAGGGATGTCTAGTCATAGTAAGACCAAGGGCAGGTGTTGTCTGTGGGTGCCTTTGTAGGAGGCGAGTTGTACCCGTCATGGATGCATTTTTTCCAAGCCCCTTTATTGCCTTTATTTTTTATTTATTGCTTTTCTTTCTTTTTTACTTCAAGATCTGACCAGAGGACACTGCCTTGGCATGGTGACTAGAGTTGAGAGTGTTACCCACTGGTATTTTCACAGAAATGATAAGGCTGGTTCGTGATGAGACGCCCTTTCCCTTGTCCATGCAACCAAAGGTCACTGCCTTGGTGTGGTGACCAGATGATGGCAATGTCATACTGCTAGATACCTATGAACATAATGGGCCAGCTTGTGATGAGACCTCCCATCCTCTTGGTTAGGTCTTGTTTTATTATTTTTCTTAGGGTCCCTTTTGTTTCTTATCGAGAGGCCTTTTATTGCCTTCTCGGGGATCCCTGGGTGAAGCATCTCTAGGTTTCATTTCTTATGGATTTTATCTTTTACCAGCTACTTTTATCCCCTGGGCCTTTAGCCCCTTCTTCCCACAAGATAAAGTGTAACCCTCAAAAGGTCATCCTAATGGCTGGACTAGGGGAATGGGATGGATGAATGGGAGATAATATGTAAAATGATAGAATGGTGGGAGCGGACGATGGCTTTGCAGATCCCCCTTGGTGACTAACCAAAACCCATGAATACAAGCTTGCTAAGTCACCTCGTCAATCACCCCAACAATGGTCAAGTGGATTAGTGTAAGATCCAAGCAGTTATCAGAAATACAAGGAACCTGGTGCATATATAAGAAGGTTATAATGATCAAACATGACACATACCATGATACCTTGGACCAATTACCTCATGGAGCAAGAGTCTCCTCTGATGCAAGTCCAAGCCGATGGTGATAGATGTTGTTGTTGCTGACAGGACAAGTCTGGCGAAGAAGAAGAAGGATGGGCCCTCCAAGGCCATGCTCAGGTCAATCCTTCTCTCGGTACTCCATGTCTATGACCTGTGGGCCTCGAGACATGATCTCCTAGTTATCCCTAGATATCGGGGATAACATGACCAATTGATTCCACTTGCCCACTGATTCTATTTATTCCAATTGTAAAAATGCTATGTCATATATCTGTTTATACCTTCCAATAATATCATAAATCCATCTCTGTCCATATGTCATAAGTTGTCCATAACTCAACTTTCCACAATGATGACCCATTTGTCACTTTATTATTATGAAGGCTTCTTTGCTGCAACTAATGATCACGTATTATTATTCCTCATACTAAATGAAATATGTCCATTGATCTACAATACATCCTCAAACTTGTAATGACTATATCCCTGAATAGAAAGTGTGTAAATGATATTCCTTTGATATCTACATGGGAACACTTCTTCTCAATCGATCAATCTATCATTATGTTCTTCTATTATCTGACTGCTCTAAAATTGTCTCTACAAAAAATTCAAACTGCTCGATGGATGGTTCTGTTATCAGTAGTAGCCACCATAACAACTCCCCCTATTCAATATTCATATTTGTTGGGATTCTCCAAGCCGGATGGATCATAAAAATGGAGGAATCTTCCCTAATGCAGAGTCATTTTCCTCTTCATCTATGGACTCATCATCTTTCCGAACTCTGACTTATTCCCTTTTTTCTATGGATTCATTATGATATTTCACTATAATTCTTAAGAGTACAATCTCTTGAGTCTATTCTTTATTCACCTGCTATTCTTTTCTTTCTTGCATTATTGCAAATCCTGCGATCTCTGGGACATGTTATTTATTCATCTTCTCTTATCATCTTTATTTTCTTCTCCAAATGTTCATGTGTTTGACATCAATATTTTCTTTCATGGAAGGCTCTAACATGCTTCTACAATTCTGAGCTATGTGACCATAATTGTGGCATTTGTAACATTCAATGTTATGTGGGGCCACATAAGCATCTCTTGATTGAACATTTCTTCCATAAGCCTTGCAATATGAAGCTTTATGTCCAAAGTTATTATAATTAAAACAATGACCATAAAATAAATTTACATACCTGGGAGTGAATGATCTTATTTGTGGTGTAGTCCTTCTGAATTCCTTCCTTGGTTGATCATGATCTTTTCTTATGTTGATTCCTTCATCTTGATTGAATATTCTTTGTTGCATGAATGTGGAAGGTCTTCTTGAAAATGTATACAACCCCCTTTCCTCGCCCCATCATGTCACCTTGAAATATAAGTGTAGACCAAATTGTCACTACAATAATCACTGCCACTATCAGCCTATCATTGTCAACTTGTCACATCAACATGCCACCTCAACATGTCACATCAACATGTGACTACCATTGTCATATCAACCAACCTATCACTGTCAATGTCACATCAATGATCTACCATCATCAACCAACTATACGTATATCCACTCACATGGATACCAAAACCATCCCCAAACCATGTACATTAACCATGTACGCCACTCATCAACCATGCACATCAATCATGTACATCAACCTGTACCAACCATGCATCAACCTGTACCAAACTATGCATCAACAACTGCTCCAAATCGTGCATCAAGAATGCACCAAAACCTATACCAAACTGTTTATCAACTATGCACCAACACATGTACCACATTGTGCATCAACCATGCATAAAAACCTTTACCAAACCGTGCTTCAACCATGCACCAATACCTGTTCCAAACCATCAACCATGTACCAACATGTTCCATAAACCATATACCATGAGATGTACCTCAACCATATATCATATCACTCATGCTATGTCTCAATCATCCCATGCACCATAATATATCAACAATGAAGTGCCTCAATAAGGTACCTAAGCATGTACCAAGATCAACATGTGCATCTACCAATGTATCATAATATCGTCAACCATATACCTCAAACAACATTCCAATCATCCATAGACCATGTACCTCAACCATGTACCATATCAAGAAGTACCTCAAACATGTGATAACATTACCATACCAAACCAGATATCAATATATCCAATAGTGCACTTCTAACAATGTATCACATCATCATCAAGGTGTACCATATCACGTACCATCACCACCATTCCTTAAGAATGTACCTTACCATAACCAAGCATAATAAATATTCACATAAGCATATGTATAACCTATAGCTGACCTGTTGTAATGTTATACTGACATGTAACTCTTCCACAACCTTCCGCAGCTTGGTACCAACATCTATACCAAATTTTCCTCAGCCTCATGGGACTAAGACTCCCTGTCACACAGGGCCTCACATGACATGCCCTATGAAACCCATGGGGGTGCCTTGCGGGACACTCTTAAGCTAACCCAAAAGGGCATGCTTAATTATAGTTACAAAAAAAACCCTAACTCTCTGCAACTCTGAAACTTTCACTTTTTCTTCGCACTTTCTCCACTACCTTAGACTTGACCTCATATTCGCAAATAGAACAAAATATTCTCATAATATAGATATTCAATGAATGTGTGTGTCTCCTTATGAGAGACTCCTTGAGGTGTATTTATACTTTTTTGGGGTAACCTCTTTCCTTAATCTTATGGGATTCTTGACTTTCTTGTTGCAACCATTTTACCCTTTCATTAAAGACTTGTAACCAACTAGGAGCTTCTTGAATATTCTTTGGGGCTTCCAACTTCATGAGGGCACATCTCCCTAACCACGAGGAACCGCGTGGTGTGCCACTTATAACCATAAATGACACGACAAGGAATATCCATATATGAGTGTGTTACCTGCATTTGCATTGTCCTTCATGTCCTTATTCCTAAAACAACTTTGGATATCATGACCACACCTTTGGGGCTTCATGTATACATCATCAAATGCACCCATCACATATGCTAACATAAACCACTCTTGTTTACATCAATAAAAACTAAATCACCATCAATCTTGACCACATCTTTGGGGTATCTCGAATTCTCCAAGGGTTGTCATCAATGACAACCAATTTTCCAACATTACAATGATATTATAACAAGGTAAGTATATATATGCATAAAATTCATGGAATAAAATATATGCATAATTTGGCATAAGAATTGAAAATACACATGCATAACATTAGCATATGTAGAGGCACACTAGTCATGTATGATGATAAGAGGGGAAGTTTTCTGCAACTAGAATGATACTTATGGCATGAAGGCTTGTAGTTGTTTATAATTAATAGAAACTAGTTATAAAACCATGATTTTCACTCAAATCAATTAGGTGAATTATGCTACATTAAATAATCAACCCGGGGATAATAAAATGATGAAGTGCATGCAAAGTACATGAAGTTATTATCCTCTAATCTATCTAAATGATTACTTGTGCAAAAGGAAAACCATTTCTTATTTATGTTCAACTGCAGAAAGATGAAGTAATTACTAATGATAAAGAAACATATCTAATAAAAACAAAAGAACAATTTTAGACACTTAATATCATCAACCTATTGTATAATTAGCTACATTCTTTCAATAAAGTAAATCATTGAGATTTCTTGCAGCTAAAACAACAATCATTTTTTTGATTAATGGTTGTTGTGTTAGTCTCCCTATGTATTGGAAACATAAATAAATGACTTGCAGAAAATGAAATAAAAAGAAACATAAATCACACAACTGATAAGTAAAACAATACCAAATGAAATAGTACTAAGCAGCGTACTCCTCCTCAAGGTGGCCTCCTAGATTGGGGAACACTGCTGGAAAAGAACTTATAAAGATGAATTTATAAACTCAAATCATATCACTCATGAATTTACACAGTAACCAGAACTCCTTTATGTTAATTTAGAATAGAAATGTGAGTTTACAATAGTTCAATATCAACATATTCATCCCTGTGAAGGTTCTCATAAACAATATTTATACATTACAAACAAGATCGTATAGATCCAAATCTCATGGATTCTCTAAATTGTTTTATATGTGAAATAACACGTGTGTATTCAATGTCGGATATAACAACCTGTGGGTTCATAAAATAATCTTTATCATCCACGTAATGAAGAAATTCATGACATGTTGCATGAATTTCTCTCATGCAATATCATTGATATCTCATGCTAATTTTGTGTGGATCCAACTCACGTGGTTTTCCATTTGTTCATGCGTTGACCACATCTTTGACTCACCTCTTGTGCTAACCTGGAGGAATATCAACCTGAGTTGATAGGTAGATGAGCTTTAGGTGATAATTTGGCATCATCTACAAGTCATGATCTCAACTTGGAGTGTGCACAACCATGTGGAACAATGATTCTGCCATAGAAACAGTTTACTAGATACATAAATATATTTGATTTGTTATAGAATCAAAGATTTTGTAGCGATTCATTAAAAGTAATAACTAATTAAACCAAATTACATAAGGAAGAATAGAAATTTTTTGATAATGAACAATTTACCTTTAATATTCTTCAATACACAAATTATGTAGTTGATCAAGATAATCATGGAAAAAAGGGTAAAATAGAGTGTAAGTTGGTTCATAGGTATAGGTTTTGGAGGGAGATGCATGATGAGAAAGTGACAAAAAGAGTATTATTTGAGGACCCAACAATGATCAACAACATCACACATTTTTCTCACACCAATGGATTTACTTGGATGTCTACTAAGTTGTAGGGGAAGTGGAATTCAATAAACAAAGGGGTTAAAGTGGTTAATTTGTAGTAATTTATTTACTATTAATTCAATTTATTAGGATTTAGATTTAGTTTAGTTTGGTATGTATTATACTAATTAGGATAAATAGTCTTGTGAGAGGAAAAGGAGAAGAGGAAGAGAAAGAGAATAATAAGGATGGGAAGAGAAAGAGGAGAAATGGGAGAGGGGAAAGAGGAGGAAGAGGGAGAGGGAGAAGAAAAAGAGGAAGAATACTAGGATTAGGAGAAGGGGGGAAGAAAAATAGGGTGGGGGTTAAAAAGGAGGAGAGGGAGAGGGAGAATAAAAATAGGAAGAAAAATAGGAGGAGGGAAGAAAAAGAGGGTGGGAAAGAGAAATAATAAGAGGAAAGAGAAGGAGAGGAAGAGGAAGGAGAAGGAGAGGAAGAAGAAATAGAAAAGGGAGAGAAATAAGAGAAAGGAGAGGGAGAGGGAAAATATGATGGAAAACAATAAGAAAAGGAAGAGGGAGAGGGAGAGGGAGAGGGAGAGTAAGAGGAGGAAGAAGAAGGGAATGTAAATCCTAAATCCTTGTTATTTTTTGTTTTGTAATTTGTGATTTCATTTCTTAAAAACTATGGTAAAATCCATCGTATATCCTTAATCCCAAAAATTAAACATCATATCAATCCAAAATCTCAAATTAAATCTAAAAAATTTGAAAAAATGGTGGAAAATGAGAAACAATCTTACATTTTGTGTGATGGGTATCCAATAGATTTGGTGAAGGGCCCTCAATTCTCCCTTGGATTCTCCAATTGAATTCCCCACAAAACTCTCTTATCTCCAAAAATATCTACCCCATAAGATCAATATAATTTGAAATTAAAGTGAGCTAAGGTTGATAGTTTTTTTTTTTTTTCTCAGGTTGATATTTTTTTACATCATTTTTTTGTTGAAATTGCATCATGATTTTTAATTGATTTTGCATCATGTTTCATCGCATTATGATGCAATAACAATTTGTGCCATATAAATTGTCGCTTGGATAGCCTTGACAAGACTCTATGATGCAAAGTTGCAACATTAGAGATATATATTGTAGTAGTGTTAGGAACCATGACCAAGAACCAAGATAGTGTAATAATTTTAACCCACTATGAAAGGACAAAAAAATGTTCTTATTTAAGAAGAAAAAATGGACAATAATGAGATGAAACCCACTCAAAGTATAATGTAGAAAAAATGCAACCATTTATGCATTAATGCTAGAAGAGACTTAAAGAGAGTACCTCTTTGAGAATTTGTAATATCTATGCCCCTAATAGTTGGTAGTGAAAGACACAATTTTGTGAGTCCCTAAAGGATATCGATGAAAAAATTCTAGAAGATGGAAAACACTAGCTCAATACCTAAATCTTGTCCTAATCCTAGAAAAAAAAAGGAGAGGATTTTTCCTCAGAGATCCAAATTGGGACTTAGTAGAATACCTCATTTGTGATTGATCTCTACTTGATCAACTCCTTAGAAGGGGAAAATTCACCTATGACAATAGTACACTTGGCGCAAGTTACATTTCAAAAACAATAGACAATTTCCTTCTCAAATTTCCTTCATGGCATACAAAATTTATCTCCAATCGATATCCTTACAACAATAGACTCAAATGAAAAAACCATCTCTTTATTAGTTCTAGCAATAAATATTTTGGACCCATTCCCTTCAAAGTCAAACCTCAAGGGATTCAACACCAAGAGGTATGAAAAATTATTGAGAGAACATGGAGCGTGAAAATCAAATGGTCCATGTCATTCATTTTGAAGTAGAAACTTAAATCAATAAAGAGGAGCTTGAAGGATTGGGAATATAAATCTTGCAAATCTCACATGTAGGATAGATAGGCCCACCCATGAACTTGTATGACATTCATAGACATGTCCAAAACTTGTGGGAATAGAAAATTGAAGCCAAGGTCACCATATGCAACCTACGGGACAATAAATTGAGATGGAGGCCTCTATGGAAGGAACTGACAGTCTCATTGGAACATTGTCTTCCTTTTTTAATATTTTAGTTGAAATTATGGTAATTTTGGCTTTCCCTCACCCAAATGTTAATAGAAAATCATCTAAGCACAAAGTCTCTTCCATATTCATGGAATTCATGGATGGGACCTCAAATTGGAAGTAAGTTCTTCATGTTGTTTATATGTTTTTCTCTTAGGCCAGTTTGTAAAGAAGTATAACTATTGAATATTAAGAATAAAAAATTAGTTTTTGCTATAGATATGTAATGTTCTCAAACTTATTAAGAATTTTAGAAAACAAAAATGTTTTCTAATTTTATACTTCATTGATTACCATGTATATTCATCGCCCTTTAAATAATACAAACATCCACTTTGTTAAAAAAACATAAATACTTCTTACAAGGATTTAACACAAAAATTGGGTTGTGCATTCAACATCCACACACAGAGAGTAGAAATTTTTTTATTGGATAGCTTAAGACACAACAACCACAATCATAGTTTTAGTATAAAACTCTTCATAAAACATCACATCCAAGGGCATAATAATGAAAATAGAAATACTAAAAAGTGACCATGCCATCTATAGGAGGAGGCTGGTGATGATCGTTTTGGAAAATGCCTGATCTAGAAGCTAGGGGATTAGGATCAAAAGGATAAAAAATCTGCCACCCGTTCAATGGAGATAGCTTGTAACACACCTACCTGGCCACCCAGGCTGAGTTTCATCACTAACACTTCTCTTTACCATCATCTTTGATACCATATTGTAACACACCCACCCGACCACCCAGGTCGGGTTGCATCACTAAAATTTCTCTTTACCATCAACTCTGATGCCATATTGTAACATCCCTAGAATTAAGCTGGGATATGCCACGTATAATGTTTTGAATTGTATACATAAATTAAAAATCATACAAATACTCTCCAAATATACATATTCATGCAGAATAACACTAATAATACACATGCAACATACATAGGGAAAAACCCATAAAAATAAAAGCACAAAGAATAATGAAATACGTAATATAACACACAATTGATACTTATCTTTTGATAAAATACCATCAACTGCGTGCAGAACTTCCATGATCCTCCTAGCCTTAGACCACGTTTCTTAGAACTCTTAGCAGTGGGTCACCCTCGAGCTGGGACTAAAATCCACCCGAGTAAAGGGATTCCTAGCTAGACTGATGTATCTCAGACAGTAGTAACAAATCCGTCAAGTGCCAACTCAAAATAAAAGGCTATAGTCTCTCATTCCCCACATGCCTATCCCACCCCAGGAAGTGTGCCCCTTCTCTGCTCAATAGTCCTTTGGTTGCCCTAATTCCCTTCTAGGGATTCAACAACAGGCCAGACAAGAAGTCTCGGAGAATTGTAGTTGTAGTTGGGCTCCCTTAGGAAATTAAGTCCCATTAATTCTCTCACTTGGAGAGAGTTTCTCATGGGCCTGAAAACTCACCTCTTTAATCCCACAGGAATGACAACCCACCTCTTCAATCCCACGGGCCTGACAAATCACTTCTTCAATCCAGTGCTTAATTCAACCAGGTGCAGGTATAGGTGAATAGCAACACCAACATTCAGGGTAAAGTATAGGTGATGGTAGCAATGACCTTAAGGTAAGGTGCAGTACTGGCTCAGGTAAGGTGTAGTACTCACTCAAGTAAGGTACATGGCGTTACTCATAACAAAAAGGGTATCTGTTACTTCTCAAGGAGTTCATACAGGATGGATAGGTCCGAGTGATGGAGTGAATCATTGAATCTAGAATGAATTGAATTCCCCCCACTCATGCACAAAGCCCACACTCTTTTTATGCATGCCCCAATTTGGACACTTGTCAGGTTGAGATCCCCTTTGGCCCACTTGTCCCCATCCTTGGAACTTAGGATAAAAATTAATTATCCACACCTTAGTCTTTAGGAATATATTATAATATTCCTTTGGAAATAATCCCTCTAGATTAGCCCCCTTTCTAGGCTCTTAGCCCCCTCCCCTTTCCCTTCCTAGTGGATTTTAGTCCCCTGTACTCTTTTAGTCTACACACAATGATGTATTATATTAATGATATGAGTGTTTACATATACAGAAATAGGCTCAATGGCATTTCACATCTAGGCTCTCCGACCTAATAATCACATAAGCTTTCTAGCTTATAATAACCTAGATCACCAGCCTAGAAAACATATTTACATTTACAACTGGGGCTCAGTCTTGGGGTATTACATTCCCCTCCCCCTATTTATGCATTTTCCTCAGTGCATTCTATATACACATTTGCTACCAAAAATATAAAAAATCCTTATAAATATGTGGGTATTCTACCTGCATAGCATCCTCATGCTCCCAAGTTGCATCCTCAAGACCATACCAGGTCCATTGGACCTTTACTAGCTCTATGGATCAATTCCGGAGCTACTTGATCTTCTGGTCCAATATGAACACCGAATGCACCTGAAAAGTGCCTTCTTGCTCCACCAGAATCACATTCCAATCAATAACATGATTAGCATCAGGCATATACTTTTTGAGAAATGATACATGGAATTCATTATGAATAGACATTGATGCGGGAAATGCACACATATATGCTACAGGCCCAATCCTCTCTAGGATTTCAAACGACCCACAATAACGAGCTGCCAACTTTGAACAATTTTCCAACTTCAAGGAACTTTTGTTGGCCTTCACTTTCAAGAATACGTGGTCACCCACTTTAAATTCCCTGTGAGTTCTTCCCTTATCAACATATCTTTTCTTCCTGTCTTGAGGAGCCTTTAAATTTTTCTTTATTTTTTATATTTTCTCTTCCATTTCCCTGAGTAATTCTGGACCAACCACTACTCCATCTGTTGGTTTTTCCCAACTTACCAGTGTGTTGAACCTTTTTCCATAAAGTGCCTCAAATGGGCTTATCTTTAGAGATGCTTGGTACCCATTGTTATAAGCAAACTCTACCAAGTGTAGGTAGTCTTCCTACTTTGATGGTTTATCCATCACATACATCCTCAACATATCATCAATCACTTGATTCACCCTCTCTGTTTGTTCATTAGATTTTGGATGATAAGTTGTGCTAAAATTCAAATTCATTCGAAATCCCCTAAATAATCCTTTCTAGAAATTTGAAGTAAATTTTGGATCTCTGTCAGACACAATTCTCTTGGGTATACCATGCAATCAAGAAATTTGTTTCATATAAATATCAACAATGTTCCTTGTGAGTGAGGTTAACTGGAATAAAATGGGCATATTTAGTAAGATTTTCCACCAATACCATGATAGAATCATGATGTTTGTTTGTTTTGGGTAGTTTGGTGATGAAATCCATTGTTACCACTTCCCATTTCCACTCAGGGATGGGTAATGGATACAACAACCCATCTGGGTGTTGTTAGCACTGAGAGTCACACTTAGACTGTTGTAAGTGCAAGCCCAATACCCATCAAAATATAAATGGATTAAAATGGTTTGAGTAGGTGGATCAACAATATTGAGAAAGAAAGGGAGAGGGTATCAAATATTCTGCAAAGGCATTCCATAGAGCATGGAGTCATAACATCCTAAAGATCAAAGGAAATCAAATTGTATATCAAAAAAAGGGATATATAATGATGAGTAGAAGCATAGTGAATATGACAAAAGGAAGAGTATCCATTATACAAAGATCCTTTCTGTAATAGATAAAGATTTTCTTAAACAATGAACAATGATTTAATGGGCAAGCTACAACATATCTTCTGTTGTTCATGAATTCATCAATCAATGGAAGCTTTGATCCTAAAAACCTGTAATATATTCAAGAAAGAAGATAACAAAGAAATGGAAAAACATGGAGGACAATCTAATAACAACTCTCATGAATCTTTAATGGCAGAAAATGTCATTACAAACAGGCCCTCAGGATTACAAATGAGCAACTAAAACTGCTCCTTCAAATCTCTCCTCTCTTGGCTCATGAATCCAACCCTTTTCTCATAAAAAAACCCTTTCATTATAGTCAATAATATATATCTACCCTAAGGATGTCAAAACCAAGGAGTTACATAGGATCCTCCTCCATTTAGGAGTCTTGTTACAAAAGATTCCAACAAAAACCTAACAAATTCTTATTTTTGGGGGATTTTGTCTATAATGATAAATGTCTTTTGAAACAGGCCATCCTGATTGATATAGATATGGAACACATGTCCCTCATGTTCAAAAAAATCCCATGAGACCATTAGAACCTTCTTTGACGGGTGGCAACCTCCAAACAAGGAGAATATCCAACAACTATGCAAAACAAAGAGTTTGTAATGCCAATTTACAACGCACCAGTGTTTTAATTATATTTTTCGAATTACAAACTAGGCTAGGCTGAAATTTGGACAACAAGTCAGTAACATTATCATGAGCCTCCACAAAAAATTTCATAAAAACCCACATCACCATTTTGGTTTTATGATCGAATCTGTAAAAGAAGTTGCTACAGGAAATGAGTTCGCAGCGCTAAAAGGAAAAAACATCCAAAATCACTTTCTCGACCTTCAAACATGGTGAAAACCCTCATGGAGCACCTGATGGCCCTAAGGCTGTTGTGTATGTTGATAATTCCGAACATGAGTACATGCAACCTATCCAAGCTACAACGCTCCTCCTTAGCTAGTTCACAACGCCAGTTCATAGCACCGACTCAAATATATCTTGCACGCTTCGGGGAGGCTGTTAGGTGATGGTATGAAATAATTCCTAGAGAAATGGTTAAATTGTAGGCTCTGAAAACCGTAAATCCTCCTTTACATGATCAATCTTATGTGTTAACATCTGGCTCCATGGGGGATGGTATGCTCCCTGTGAGCTGCCAAGAGCATGCAGTTCCATCTCTGTCCACAAAACCTGTATGCCTGAGAGCACCTCTGCTCCTTATTGAAAAGTGAAAAATACTCACTGCAAATGAAATTATTTCATAACAAGCTTATTTATATACATCCCTACACTAATCTATCTAGCTGAGCTTCTTTGCTTAATTGAAGTCATACTTCCAATGCAATGAGATGAGTATCAAACTGATGAAAATAAATCCTTCCATGCAAATGTTCGAAATAATTTTCAGGTGATATGAAGCTTGCAACAATAGGTTAGTAAGAAATAAATACTTACAACTACGATCTGAAATCATACCAACAACTAGATCATTAGAAACCTTTGAAAAATATAACTCTATGTAAAAATCCACAGGATCATGAAACTTATGAAAAGGCATTTATAATTGGTTAAGAAAACCATATTGCTCCTTTGTGAAGGTTGATTCATCAATAAAATTATTTTCCTCATATACTTCATAGCTACTCATATTTTGTTTGATGTATTTTGCACGTGCAGGTAGAGAAATGATAGACATTTCCTCGTTGATCCTTGGAGTTTTTTGCTCATTAATAGGTGATAAAGAGAATTCCAACTACTGCTGGAATTCTTCCTTATCTTCTTCATTATCATATACTGGTTGGATGCTAATAATCTCTGTATGTGCTTTAGTAAATATCGTCTCTTTATCATTTGAATACTCAAAGGAAACAATTTGATTTTCATGACAACTTAATACAATAGATACATTTGATACAATGTCAAAAGTATCTACATCTTGGCTATCACTTTGAAGATCATCATCCTCTTTATCATAATGAAAAGTGTCTTCTACTGCAGCATACTCTTTATGAATATTTGATCCTTTATTCAACAAATCAAATTCATTCTTGATAAAGGAAATCAACTGCAAATTTCTTTTTTCAAAACAAATGAAATGCAACATGAAAATGTCTTAGTGAAGTAATACAAGCAACCGGGAGTGATCTACACCAATCATGAGCTGCTCCATCTAAAGAGTATGCAAAAAATTTGATGAGGACATCTTCATGTATAAATTTCAGCTTAAGTGTGCACTCATGAAAATCTTGTAAAAAAACAACTGACATTTCCCAATTTTCCCCTCTAAACCTAGGAAGGCAGCCTTCCCATTCACTTCTATCAGTCACGGGGTTTGGAAAACCAGATATATTTGAGAAATCATAAAACGCATACCTATAAGAAATAATCTTGTATGTTTCAAACTAGTGGAGTCACCCATCGATTCATCTATGATGAAGTTGGAGTCGCTAGGTAGAAGATTGCAGTCAAGCTGGTGTCCTACTCTTGTCTACCATCAAGAACTGGATCTGATCGTTGTTGTTCTCCCAGGGAAGATTTCTTCACTTCCATCCCCAGAAACGATGCAAAAAATGTTATCACTGAGAGTCACACTTAGACTGTTGTAAGTGCAAGCCCAATACCCATCAAAATATAAATGGATTAAAATGGTTTGAGTAGGTGGATCAACAATATTGAGAAAGAAAGGGAGAGGGTAGCAAAAATTCTGCAGAGACATTTCGTAGGGCATGGAGTCATAACATCCTACAGATCAAAGGAAATCAAACTATATATCAGAAAAAGGGATATATAATGATGATTAGAAGCATAGTGAATATGAAAAAAGGAAGAACAACCATTATACAAAGATCCTTTTTGTAACAGATAAAGATTTTGTTAAACAATGAACAATGATTTAATGGGCAAGCTACACCAGATATTTTGTTGTTCGTGAATCCATCAATCAATGGAAGCTATGATCCTAAAAACCTACAATATATTCAAGCAAGAAGATAACAAAGAAATGGGAAAAACACATAATACAATCTAATAACAACTCTCATGAAACTTTAATGGCAGAAAATGTCATTACAAACAGGCCCTCAGACTTACAAATGAGAAACTAAAACTCTTCCTCCAACTATCTCCTCTCTTGGCTCATGAATCCAACCCTTTTCTCATAAAAAACCCTTTCATTTATAATGAATAATCTCTATCTACCCTAAGGAGGTCGAAAAAAAAGAGTTACATAGGATTCTTCTCCATTTAGGAGTCTTGTTACAAAAGATTCCAACAAAAACCTAACCAATTCCTATTTTTTTGGGATTTTGTCTATGATGATAAATATGTTTTGAAACATTTCATCTTGATTGATATGGAGATGGAACACATGTCCCTCATTTCCAAAAAAATCCTAGGATACCATTTGAACCTTCCTTGACAAGTGGCAACCTCCAAACAAGGCAAATATCCAACAACCATGCAAAACAAAGAATTTGCAGCGCACTGGTGTTTTAATTACATCTCTTGAATTACAAATTGGGTCAGGCTAAAATTTGGAAAGAAAGTCAACGAAATTATCATGATCCTCTAAAACAATTTTCATAAAAACCCACATCACCGTTTTGAATTTATGATCAAACCTGTAAAAGCAACTGCTACAGGAAATGAGTTCGCAGTGCCTGTCTGCCAGTTCACAATGCTAGTTTGCAGTGCCAAAAGGAAAAAACATCCAAAACCACTTTCTCGAAATTCAAACAGATTGAAAACCATCATGGAGTACTTGATGTCCCTAAGGATGTTGTTGATGTTGATAAGTCCGAACGTGAGTGCCTGCAACCTATTCAAGCTACAACGCTCCTCCTTAACTAGTTCACAGTGCCAGTTCCCAACATCGACTCCAATATAGCTTGCACACTTTGAGGACGTTGTTAGGTGATGGTATGGCATAATTGTTGTGAGTGGGAAATCCCTCTATGGACTAGAACTTAGGGTTTAATTATGCATGCAGAAAATACCTAAAGATTTCTACTTTCTACTGTCGTCCCAGACCTAATCCCCATTATTCTTAATCAAATACATAGTTAAGAAGATCAAGTGAGCATACCTTATTTCGAGCGTTTGATATCGATCCTTCGTCACGCTTGATCGCTCTTGGACTGCAGCTCTCCTCCCAA
This sequence comes from Picea glauca, assembly GCA_000966675.3. Lineage (NCBI taxonomy): Eukaryota > Viridiplantae > Streptophyta > Pinopsida > Pinales > Pinaceae > Picea > Picea glauca. The sequence goes on along the minus strand of JZKD02S0266298.1, from coordinate 137,345 downwards.
GGCTGACCTACATTCACACAAGAAAAATAACAAACTCCACATGCATTTGATATATAGATTAATGGGTTAGAGATTCAATAAACCATGAAAACCTCATATGGTGGGACAGGAAAAGTACTTCTTTATTATTAAATTCAACAAATCAACTTACAATGATGAATCCGACCACTGCTCCACGAACCTCGTCCTAAGCTCCTCTTCAACTGTCCTCCAACTTCTTTGCTCTATCTTTCTCTTTGCACAAAGATGGCTAAAGGGTTGGGACAAAGGGAATGCACAATCGAGTATAGTTTCTTTACTATGATTCCCCTCTTCCAAATGGGACCCCTAACCCTTATTTTATAAGCTAGAAGAAGCTAGGTATTTGGTTGAACCCTCGGCCATGCATGGATGGAAGGTTTAGTTAACTCAGCCAAAGTTGTATGTTCCGTCAACAACTTTCCGTTTTTCGTTCTTTTGTAGGTACCGATGCGCTGTTTTAGGTCATCTAGCGTGTACACGCATGCAATAATAGAGGAGGGCATGTGGGCCTTTATAAAAGGTGTTTTCAAGAAGAGTTGTTCAGATGTGTTTTGGAAAAGAAGGAATCTGAGATGGCCTGATGCCAGGTAAGCATGTTTGGTGCAAATTAGGGTTATAACAGATGCCCCCTAATGTGAGAGGTTAGAAGAGCATCTGATGGCCAAAATACATTAACAATATTTACTGATGTGTCGAACAAGTGAGCCCAGGGACCAGAAATCGGGAGGCGCTATCTGCAAAAATAATAATTGTCTCACCGAGGCGGTCATACCCATGCTCAGGATAAAATAAAATCATGGCTACCAATCAAATACATTGTAGATCCATGTCATATAACTATATAAAGTGTAGCCATGAAAAATACACAACGGAGCTACATCTCGAAATCAAAAAGATATACATGTAGAGTATCCATCTTCTTAGAAGCTAATAAGTCCTGATGGTTGGAGATGAGGTCTTCAGAGCTCGAGCAACAACTTCAAAATCTTCAAAACTCGGGTAGGAGTGTAATATGAGTGTACGACTTCACTACCCAGAGGTCTTTGACGGCTCATCGGTCATGGACTAGAGAATCTTGATGATCAGACTGAAGGCTTCATTGATTTCGAACAAAGACTTGATTGGACATTTAGGATAGTTAGGTATGAGGGCAAGAGAAAAAATGCAGAGGGGTCGACTCAGGCTTGGTAAAAAATTCCCTTGGACAACAACACGACAAATGATGAGACTCAGGCAGCCTGGCATTAACATAAGTTTACGAGGCAGGAGGCAACACAAACTCTCCATATGTTTGGAAGAATAACCAAATGGAGGAGGACACAACTCTATGTAGCAAGAACAACTTCCTAAGGTCATATTAAATCCCAGAGTTTGACGAACAATCAGACAGATGTGCTTTATCCAAGGGTGACTTATTGTGCTACCATTAAAGAAAATACTTTTCCCTTCCTCCTTTTGGGGTATATTTGATTTTTTTTGTCTTTTTCAATGATTTTGGAAAAATAATAAAAGAATGTTACGTTACAATGGAGTAACAAGTGTTACAAACATACAATTTCAAGGTGCAAGGACAAGACTGATGTTCAGAGCAATGACACTCGGGAAAAATCCTCTAGGGGCCAAAGGTGTCAAGATGCAGAGGCAAAGTGATACAGGGCTTGCGTATAAGATATGATTTAGATGGTTCAGTTTTGAGAAACATGGAGCCAACATTAGACCAAAGACACAGGTATGCAAATGTGATTAACAAAACACACAATGGTAATGTCCTTCGATGTAAGTTTAATGAGCCCAGAGAAGGTAAGATCGACGGTTTTTCATATTTAGAGAGTTTGAAAAAACATAAAAGGAGACTCCATTGAGGTACCTTTTTCGAAGGTAGTCTAGTCGGTTCAAAAAAAGGGTAAACCAACACCGACAAGATGTTTATTCAAAACCATTTTAACGAGTGTGATAAAGACAAGATCACTCGACCATTTTTTAATTTTTAAGGAGTCTGAAAAAAGCTTAACTATGGACTCCGACAGGAATGTTCTTCTGGACCAGTTTAACGAGTGTGAAAGAATAAAATCACTCGACGATCTTTTAAATTTTAGGGAGTCTGAAAAGCGCTTAACTATGGACTCCGTGGGGGTTCCTTTTTTCGTAAATTTAGTCCCTCAGGCCCCAAAAAAGGTTAAAATGATACCTGAGAGTACTCTTCTAGAGAACCAAAGTTCCTTAGAGTATACCTTTGTTTGTACAGTTGACCGTCCGAACTGAAAAAGGGGTAAACTACCGTCGGACAGACGTGACTTCAAATTTTAGTTTAATGAGCGTGAAAGGCCACAAGATCGCTCGATAATCTTTTCATGTTTAGAGGGTCTGAGAAGGGCTTAAAAGAAGACTTGTTATGTCTTTTGGGAGTCCCGAGAGTGAGGTCAAGAGTGAAAAGGAATCATGCAAATGAGGCTCAAACTTGTAATCAGAAAAAAAAAAAACAAGGACTCTCGAGCCTACAGTTATTAGAGACAACAGGGACACCATAATGCAACCAGGATCTACCTAGGGCATCCATGTTCCGGTAAGCTCTACCACCAACTCGTAACACTTCTAAAGGAACAATGATGGTTCTGTGTCGCAACCTGATGGGATCGATCCTATGGAAAAGGGATAAAGACAATGATATACAAAATTCAAGGTAGAAGACTAACCTATATGCTCAAGTTGATCATCTGAGATTTTTCCACGAACTGTCAAAAGTTACCCAAAACTCCAAAAAAAATTCTTGATACCTGATCATACCCCTCTAATGCAACTCCTGAATCACTCTAAATGGTTTTTGGTTTAAAGAAAATGATAAGGGGGGCCAAAAAAGTGACAAAAAGAGGCCAAAAGGTCTATAAATAGAAGCTGGCAGCTCATTATCACCATTGGTGATTTGGAAATTGACTCTGGAGAAAACAAAACCCTTTGATAAAAGTGGTGATTCTGGGAGCTACAGTGGACAAAATGACCATCTATCTGGACCAAGTATAAACTCTCTCCTATTGCAATTTAAATCTTTATTTTTGCTTTGGGTTCCAAGTTTTGGGGGGGTGTCGACCTTTAAAAGGTCATCCCTGGGTCCACACGGGATGTCTTAGGATAGGCCGTGTGTACATTCAGGTAGAGTAAAAACTACACGCATGTACACGCGTCTGTCAACATTATAGCTCACATGGATCCCCTTATTAAATGAAAAATTTTAAAAACAAGGGTTAACCCTCCTAAACTTTGGTGTTTTGCAGGATGTATGTTCACTGGAGAAAAAGAGAGCATGAGGAGGTTAGTGAGTTGGTCGGGGAAGACCCCAATGTTGTGGCTACCTTGATGCAATGTGGGCTGCTCAATTTCTTATTATGTCCTTTTATGCGGGCGCAACCTAGGCTACTGAATGCCTTGGTTGATTATTGGCATTCAGATGCAGAGGCCTTTATATTAGAGGGGCAGCCACTGGTGCCCATGACAGAGGACACATATTTTTTGACTGGCGTCTCCAGGAGAGGGGAAAAAATCAACTTCCGTACATTTCCTTCGAGGACGCATAACATAGTGGAATTGATAGGACTTTACTATGAGGTTGGTACAGACTGATTGAGCTCACAGGTACCCATAAGCAAGATTACTGACTTATCGTTGCAGGCGATTGTGTTTCTTATTGGGTGGATCACTGGTTCTGCGGCTCTACATCAGATGTCCCATGCATAGATGAACTGTGCAGTCCAGTGCTTAAATGCACAAATATTTGACTGGAGAACAACGTTGCTAGATTGTATGAAGAGGTAGTTGATAGATTCCCAGTCATGGACGCAGAGGAACTTCGGGTTTGGGACCATTCTATGCTCTTTATTCTTTGAAAGAGTTCCAAGCTTCAGTCCTCGAGTAGTGGTATGAGGACATTAGGCCTCTCTTCCTGCAGTTTGTAGATAGGCAGTGTTACTGCCGCGACAGGGTGGTGGAAGGACCAATGAGTCCTTTGACGATGATTTCTTTGCTTGGTTGTCACGACAGATCCCAGTCATAGAGGATTACCCTTATGCTAGGATTGATTTCTTGAGAAATCCTGAGATACCAATACCTCCTGGTGAGGAATGAGGAGAGATGGGTAAGTTGACATCATTGTTTTGTTGTTTTTGTTTTGTGAAACATACGTAATTTTTATGTTGTTTTTGTTATATAACATTTCTTTTATACCATAGTATTTGACGGATATGTGTTTGTTGTGTGCAGATGTGGGACCAGTGTGACCTATGGACTATGAAAAAAACAGGTGTCGTCCTCGGCCAGGGGCCGCACCTGCCACTGCAGGGGGACCAACAGCAGCAGGGGAGCTTCTAGCCGGGGAGGCTGAGAGGGTGTTGAGACGAGTCGAGTGAAACTTTACTTCGCTCACTTGCATGGTCCCTATGGTAGATATTGAGGATCTGCCACCATCTATGCAGCCTCATGTAGTGGGGGCACCACGGACGTGGGTCCGATTATTTCGGCGTTTGGAAAACGCTGTTGATCAGTACAATAGGGCCCACAGGCCCTGACCTTAGTTAGACTTTTCATGTGCTGAGAGCACTACTTGTATATATTTTTCGAGGGCATAAGCCCCATGACTCGTTATTGGTCATATTTTTGAGGTGCTTGTGTCCACCTATGTACTCTGGTGACTATGATATTATATATGGATTTTTATGTCTTTCATTGTCTTATGGATCATTTTTTCCTTTAAAATTGTATTTACATGTTTATTTGTATGTCCTTTCATATGTGTGCAAGATGCTAGTCTAAAATTTGATTAGCTAGAGTATCTGTAATTTGGTTTAAACTTCTGGGAACATGAAAATATGTAATATAATCAAAGCTTCATTCTAAGAGACGTACCCTAAGGAATTGTCAGTGTAAAGTCAAATTATGAACACGGTAGACTCTATTTAACTGAGACACAAGTAGTTGAGCGTCGAGATAGACCCGGAGATGAGAGATACCAAATGATAAGGCGTCATGGAGCAACTCAATAACTGCACTATACTTGGCAAAATTGTTTGTGGTGTCACCTAAGCATATACCTCCGGAAGATAATAATTGGCCTCGAGGTGTAAAAATTACCCAAGCTGTGGAGGCAAGCCTCTGAGTGTGCTAGCTAGCACTGTTTGCATACCCAATGAACACCTCAGATTCACTTTCCATCTACCACAATGATGAAAGATAACATAAAAAATGACATGTCCATAATACTAAAAGAAACTAGAAAGTGATAATACAAAGACTATACATATGTTACAAAAAGTTACCCATGGTGACCTGCCTATGAGTAATACTTCTTGAAGTAGAGTCCATTTCTAGGCTCTGCCAAAGCATTCCCTTCAAAGTCAACTAGACGATAAGCATCCTTTTTTAGAACCTCTTTTATGATGAAAGGTCTGAACCACATGGGTTTGAATTTTCCTGCCCCCAGGGGGTCCTTATCTTGGTCATAGACCAGGACAAGGTCACCTTCAGTGAAAATCCAAGGACGAATGGACCTATCATACTGAAACTTGACTTTATGTTTGTGAGCCTCATTGGCCAAGGCCGCATCACGACACTACTCATTGAGTCGCTCAAGGTATAATAACCGTTCTTCAAGTGGAGAAGTGTATGGCAATAATTGTACTGCCAACTTTAGGGACGAGATCTGACATTCGATAGGAAAGATTGCTTCCAGCCCATAAACGAGCTGAAAAGGTGAGAAATCAGTTGCAGTCTTAACAGACGTTCGGTAAGCCCATAATGCCGAGTATAACATCACATGCCAATTTGACTTGGCTGAGTTGATCGTTCACTGTAGGATGGTCTTAAGAGATTTATTTACAGCTTCCACCTGACCATTTGCTTGGGGGTAGTAGGGTGATGAATGTTGTTGCTGTAACCCAAGATTTGATGTTAACTCGATCATCATCTAGTTCTGAAAGTGATTGCCATGGTCAGTGACAATCTCCCTTGGGACGCCGAACCTTGCTATTATCTGGTTGAATAAAAAGAGAGTTGCAGTCTCTCCATCATCTTTAAATGTTGGCATAGCTTCGATCCACTTCGTCAAGTAGTCTTCGGCCACGATGATCTAATGGTGCCCCCTTGCTGAAGGAGGGTTGCATGTAGTGTAATCAATCTCCCACTTGGTGAAGGGACCAACTGTGATGATAGGAAACATGGGAGCGATATGTGCCCTCATCTTTCGAGAGAAGATCTAGCACGGGTGGTACTTCTTGACCAATTCGATACAATCTTTGATTAGTGTCATCCAGAAGTAACTTGCTCGTAGAATATTTTGGGTTGTTGCCAACCCAGACATATGACCACCACATGCTCTGGTATGGCAATAGTTAAGAACGATAACTGCTTCTTCTTGAGTGAGACATTGGTGCAGGATGCAGTCTACACCTCTCTAATACAACATATCATCGTGTATGAAATAATTCTTAGCCTGATGGCGTATACATCGTTGCTCATCATGAGAATCCAAGGTGGGGCACTTCAAAGTCTAGATATAGATAAGTATCTCTCCATACCAGGGATTTGGATATGTGATCAAAAACATATCTCCTCTAATAGGAGACTCTTCGGGCACAACATCACCTGACTCAATCAGAAGTTCCGAAATAAGTTCTGCGAAGACCAGTGACTTTTTAGATTTCGCTGAAACGAAATCTAAGTCAAACTCCTAGAGGAAAACTATCCATCTACTGATCTTTCCGCCTATTACTCGTCATGTCAACATGTACTGGAATGGATTCACAACAACAATGAAGGTGGTCTTGCAAAACATAACATAATGATAGAACCGTTGAACATCATGAACTTCTGCCAACACAAGTTTTTCAATATGAGAATAAATGAGTTCCGGTCCTACGAGGCCTCGACTCAGGTAATAAATCACATATTCTGAGAACAAGTCATCCTCCTGAACTAAGACCATGTCGATGGTTGACTCTACTACAACCAGGTATAATAAGAAATATTTGTTATAGTTAGGTGGCCGAAGCAGAGGGGCAGTCGTGAGGGCATGTTTCAACTTGTCGAAATAGCGTTGGGCGGCATCGTCCCAATGAAAAGGAACGTCTTTCTTTAGTAATAACATAAAGCCCTTTGTGATCTCAGTATAGTTGGCAATGAGACGTCTTAAAAATTTTGCCTTGCCTTGTAGAATCTAAAGTTGAAGGATTATCCGTGGGGGAGGCAACTGAATTATTGCCTCAACCTTGGGAGGATCGACCATGATCCTTGTTGTTGATACTATGAAACCTAACAAATGTTCTGATGTTACACAAAAGATGCACTTGTTTGGATTCAAGCGAATTCGGAAGTAGCAACAACGCTCAAAGATAAGTCGGAGGTGTGTGGGATGATCCTTTCTCTTGTGAGATCAAGATGCTAAATCATCTAAATAGGCCTCGACTATATGCTTGAGGTCATGGAAAGAAAAAGACATGGCCCGCTTAAAGGTCGCTCCATCATTTTTGACACCAAAAGGCATCTTACGATACGTGAATGTACCCCATGGACAAATGAATGTCATTTTGTGTTGGTCTTCGGGTTTGATTTTTATTTGATTATATCGTGAAAAATTGTCCATGAAAGAGAAGGCCTCACAACCCGCACTTTCATCAATTATCTGGTCGATGAATGGTGTGGGAAAATTATCTTTTGGACATGCCTTGTTCAAATCATGGAAGTCTGTACATACATGAATCGTGGCTTGTTTTTTATTGACTGACACAGGATTTGACACCCATTGGGTCAAATGGAGAGGATAGATAAAACTAACTTTTAGTAGTTTCTCAACTTAAACCTTAATGGCTACTTCTTTCCTAGGATTAACTGGACGAATATTCTGCTGAATAGTCTTGGCATCTAGATAAGTTGTGATTTCATGTTCGACTATTTTTGGATTGATGCTTGGCATTTCCTCATAAGACTAGGAAAAAATGTCGTGGAATTATTTAAATAGATCTGTGTAGATTTGAATCTCTTCGGGGGAGCAGTAAGCTCCGACGAAGACATTCTCCACGACGCCAGGGTTTCTGGAGATATTAATCGGTATGGTTTCAGGGATTCTTTCCATATTACCCTTAGAATAGACCTTGTGTGTAGCTATGGGATTAATAGGACAAGACCTATCTCCAGTCATAGTAAAGGTGAATTCTCCGACTTCGATTCTGCTTAACTCCGGGAGGAAATATTATCTATGATTAAGATCATCCCAGGGTTTGTCCAAACTAGTCATTGCTTCAATTACTGCTTCATCAGAGGGAAAGACTAAGTCTAATGAATCAGTTTCAGCGAGAGAACCTTGAGCCAAAATAGGCTCTAGAAGCGGATCTAACTCTTGTGCAGTAGTTGGGTCTGTGTTAGTTGAATCTTGCTGGACTAAAAAGTATGCTACTTCAGCTGCGGACAAGGGTAGGGACATGCCCGGGTGCCCTGTCCCATCCATCATGGTCGATGGGGAAGGAATTATCCACGGATCAGTGAAGTAAGTCGTGCGAAACGACGACACTTGGAAAATCTCAACCTTATGGTGGTTGAATATGAACTTGACATCAGCTTGAGGGGGAGGGTAATCGAAGGTACCCATCAAAGATGGGAACAAACCAACCCCTACGTTGACTATGCCTGGTTGAGGATTATCAATCATCGAGACCATGGACACCCCTAATGAAGGGTCAGGTCTGGAGAAAGACAATTGATCAATGGTCAAAATCCGATCCTCGTGTGGAAACAACAAAACCTAGAAAATTGTAGCGACCACTGCTTTCATGGCATAAGTCCAACTCCTTCTTAATAAGAGATTGTAGTCGAGGGACGCGTCGACTACTTCTACCTCGATGCACACAGTCTTCCCTCCTAACTGCATGGGGAAAGAGGGAATGCTACCATGTGGTCGGAAAGAATGACCATTGAAAGCAGTTAGAAGAGTAGGTGATGGAGACAAAACAGGCTGGCCAATGGCCTTCCAACATGCCAATGACATAACACATGTCGAGGCACCCTCATCAACCATCGTGCAAAAAATATTTCGAGTAAAAGTTTTCGTGGGGTGAGCCACTACTATCTGAAATGCTATGTGGTAAGGCAAACGAGGTTTTAAGTCAGTTGTATCTAGCATGATGGTACCTGGATTACAAGTCTCGGTAGATCCTAAAGTGTTTAATAAGTCTTTCCTCTAGGAAGGGCAGCTTTGGAGGACCTCCAAAGCATACATCACATAAGGGGTTTGAAACAAATCCTCCACCACATAATAGTTCTGGGTGGCCCTTGCATTTGGGTTGTGAGAATCTTTTTTGAATGCGCCTTTTGGGATGCATGTCATTGTTTCACCCAAAGTCTTCTCAATTTGTAGAGGAAGAGATGGGAGTTTGGCTTCTTTTCCCTTCTCAAAAGTGCTTGTTTTACTATAGTCATGCACTCTAGTCGATATAAAATCATCACCCTTCATCATATACACATTCGTGGATGTGGGATTGTTCGAAGATAGAGAGGGTCCTTGACTACCCCCTTCTGCGCTTGTAGAGGCTTGAGTTAGGTTTTTCCCATGCTGAAATGGATTGGTTAACACAATAGGCTGTTGCTGTGTCACAAGCTTTTGGGCCTCTACAAGCCTAGGACATTGGTGGGTCGGGTGGTCTTCCACACACAGGTTGCATGGATACCTCACCTTCCATTTCTCAATGTTGCCCCTGCCAACATTATTAGTAGGTTTCTTATCCCCCTTACCCTTCTTTCGTTGTTTTTTCTTTCCTTTAGGCTACTAGGTGGCCTTTGGATTTTTCGATTGTACTGTGTGTACATTCGATGTTTTAGTAGGGGGAGCAGCCAAAATAGTATTTTTGTTGGCCGTTGTGTGTTGTATAGACAATTGCTGCAACTGCTTCATTAGTTGCTCAGTGGGCTTTGTTTGTGCTGAACCAACAATACCATCGGCATGTGGTCCAGCTCTCTGTCTGGTTTTATCAAGTATTGAGTGTGGCGCATATGGAAAGATCTTGTATAATAAACCAGACTGAGAATATATGAGCTCAAGATGTTGAGCTCTCATGATGGCGTCTTCTTCAAAAAACACTCTTGATGTCACGGCGTCTTTGGATAACTGTGGGACCAAAGACTTAAGGAACCACTCGAGAAGGAATGCTGGTGGGACTGGAACCTTAATTAAACTCTTCCGACGTCTCCATTCTTGGATGTGATCAGAGATATGGTCCACTTTTGTCTATGTGAAATTGGCCAACAATTATGTGCCAGCGTCGTATCTCACAGTTAATTGGAAATGGTTTGGGAAGGCCATTTCCAATTCACCGAAGGAAGAGTATCTTGAGCGATCGAGGTCAATCTACCATTTCACGGCACTCCCAATGAGAGTACGTTGAAACAATTGCAACTGTACGGAGTCATCTTTTAATGAGTTAGATGAGCACCAAAGGTGGAAGGTAGTCACATGATCGCCATCTTCGTTTGACTTGGCTTCGAACTTTGGTATGTTCGAAGGAAACTTCGTCGACATAGGGGGCCAATGCAGATCATGATAGATAGGGTCATTCAACAACCTTGTCAAGTCTGGAAAATGCAAGGTTGCCAAGAAAGGTAGTTTGGGTTGTTGGTGATAACCTAGGAGAAAGGGACCTGGAGTTTGATTAGCACCAGGTTGCCAGGAAAAGTTCAGTTGTTGGCCTAGGTTCTAGTAAAAACCATGGCCATGACCAGCATATGGGTTCTGTGTGTGAGGAGACATCATTGGCTGATTCCCAAAATAGGACGTAGAGGGATGGGCGTGCATTACATTCGAAGGACTTTGGGAAGGGTTGCCCCATGCTGATCCTGTGGGGATAGGCATAGTACCTTGTCCGGGGTTCCATTGATTGTGGAAAAAATTTCCCCAGATTGACATTCCTGATGAGGGAACGTATCCTTGCTAATAATTCCAAGGCCCTGATGTGGAAGAAGTTCCTGGGTTTTCCCCTTGTGCAGGAATAACACCCTGCATAGGAATAGGTTGTCCGAAACTGGGATTGACCCCAGTCGAGAAAGCAACTGATGAGAAGGAATTGTTAGCAAATACACTAAACAAAGAAAATGATGTCAAACCTACCAGCATATTATGTGAAGGCGTTCCTTGACTCCCTGCTCCAAATAAACTATGGTGTGCAAGTGGCCCGGTGGATTGTTGATGCCTGCCACCGAGCGAAGGGGATGAAGGAGGTATATGACCTCCCTCGTAAGGGAAATCATTAAAAGGAGTTGAAGTGCCCCCCATGTGGCCTTGCTGAGGAGCATTAGATATTCCTGCCCCCAGACCTAAAGTCTGTGAAGTAGAGTAGGAAAGTATAGGACTTGTACCTGAGCTAGGATCCTATATGAGAACGGAGGGCCTGTCACACTTGGTATGAACGGGGTTGTGGCCATCACCATAGATGGGATCAAACCACTATACAAGGTAGATGTGGTCAAGACCATGGTGGCTCAGACTGGTGACAGTGGGTTAGGAGGTGGAAACTCTCCTGTGGTGGCAATCATAATTGGAATTGAAGAATTCCCAGAGGGAGTGACAACATTTGTTTCCATTGTTGTGTGTGACACTATCTGGAACTCGTAAGGGTGGATCAGTACGATGATGGGTGCCGAAATATCAGTGGTTGGAGTTTTAGGTGGACTAAGAGCCTTCGCCCCATAGTCTAACATGATTGTTTCCTTCGGATGTTGGTCGGGCACAATTTCTTGTGACTTGGTTGCTTCAAAAGACCCTTGTTGGTCTAGCTTTCGCCTTAGTGGTGGCGGGGGTGGCTCCAGTGTAACTACTGATAGGACTAGAATCCTTCATGAAAAGAGGAGATCATGATCCTCCACTGTGTGAGAATATCAAAGACACTCTAGGGTTGTCTATTCGTTCAAAAAAACAACACACACTAAAAAAGTCCCTACAAGATAAAACAAGCAAACATTAAACTAATTGGAAGAACAGTTACAACAACTAACAGTAGAGAAACTTACGGGTGCAAGTGAAACTTGAACATGGAAGCACTCTCCAGGTATACTCTGCAAATCATGGCCCGATGTCTATCCTAGGTACCGTGGTATACCCCCGCAGTCACCTGTGTATGCCCCTAAAATGATAGGCAACTAGGTTGCCAGCGCATGAACAACCACCAGGCGGGTACAGTCGAAAGTCAGGTAGACCACAATGAGAAGGGTATCAAGCCTGAAACCTGTCAGGGGTATCAAAAGCAAGTGGTCCAGAAGAAAACTTAAGATCTTGAATGGATTTGAGACCCACGAAGCTTCGTGGCAAATGAAATCGATGGAATCCCATGGCAATCCCTCTATATGTGTTCTCCACTACGATTGGTCCAACTTTGGAGGGGTTATCTCTGCTACCTTTCCGCATGCAACCTCGTGTTTATCCCCTATGTTAGAGGGGGGTCCCTGATAACTTTCACGATACTGGACTTTGACACTCCCTAACTCAGACTCCAATGTTTGATTTTAATGGCCTTGAAGAGTTTCCTCTCCAACCTAATTCAAGGCCCTAACCCTAAACTA
>JZKD02S0266298.1:111556-124692 GCA_000966675.3 Picea glauca | reverse complement strand
GACACTCCCTAACTCAGACTCCAATGTTTGATTTTAATGGCCTTGAAGAGTTTCCTCTCCAACCTAATTCAAGGCCCTAACCCTAAACTATTTGGTTGACCCTACAAACATAAAACATCTAATGAATTTTAGATTTAGTGTTAATTTTAATGGCTTGTCTTAAGTCAAAGGTTATGAAAGTGAAACTAGTGATGTTTTAAAGATGAAAACAAAATAAACAGAAAGCTGGAAACAAAAACCTTTACTTCACTCAACTCTTAAACAACTTTTCAAACTTAAATTTTTTTCTAAGATCTTTGAACAAAAAACTCAAAGAAGGATTTCACTTGACTACGAGCTACTTATGATCTAAGTAAACCGTTAAGAACTTATGAAAGCAAAGACTTTTCCCTGGTTACTAATGCAAAACAACACTTTTTAACCAACAAAGAAATAAAATATATTTTTTTTTATTTGAATGCTCACAAAGCAAAAAGGAAAAATATCAACAAGTCAAAACCAAGAAAACTTCTGGCCTAAGCGTAGATCACAAAGAGTCACTTTAAAAATCACACACAAGCAAATTAAAATTGGACTCTCACACTTGTCTAAAAACCCTATAAAAGAAAATTTTTGAGGAAAACTTCTAAATATAAATAGCTTTCTTTTTTCATTTAGAAGTTTTGCTCAAAATTACTAACCGCTATGACTGAGACCCAACCTGAGAGGTATAACTCTTTTCAAAATAAAGGATGACTGCCTCACCTTCAAAAACAATTCTCTCCACAAGCACAATGCTGACAGTTCCACAACAAGTGTGTGCACACGAGCTGTGTAAAGTCAGAGCGCATGTACACACATGATTGACTTATACAACCTGTGTGTATATCTGAAACTCTGAGACAAATGAAAATTTATCAAGCCAGCCCAGGCAGAGACTACTGGTACTGAGAACCAAAATCTCCTGAAGACTTAGACACTTACTTTAACAGAAAAAAGAAAACAATTCAAGGAAAACTTCATAGAACAAACTGATCCGAGGTGAAACCTAAGCTATAAACTGCAAACAACAAAGACTATAAAGAGTTCCAGAAAACCCCTAAGAATGACTAATTCTGACAGGGAAGAGGATGACTGTCTCTTTAAAAGAAATTTTTTGGAATCATACATGTGACTGACACTTCCTCAGCTAGCATGTACACACATGCTGTGAGAGTGCAGGGCGTGGGTACACGCGTGCAGACCTTATACAGGCCGCATGTACCTCTGTGGGTCTCAGAGAAAAAAAAATAGTCAAACAAAGAAACATAGATAACTGGTATGGAAGACCAGAATCTTTGTTAGCTCAGACTTTTGCAGAAACTTTAAAAATAGGAAATCTAACCAGTTCTTAAAAATACCCAAAAAATATTCCTAGAAACCCTAGACTATCCCGAGTATGGTCACTAATTCTGTTGTGAGTGGAAAATCCCTCTATGGACTAGCACATAGGGTTTAATTATGCATGCAAAAAAGACCTAAAGATTTCTACTTTCTACTGTCGTCCCAAACCTAATCCCCATTATTCTTAAGCAAATACATAGTTAAGAAGATCAAGTGCGCATACCTTATTTTGGGCGTTTGATATCGATCCTTCCTCATGCTTGATCACTCTTGGATTGCAGCTCTCCTCCCAAGGCTAACCTACATTCACACAAGACAAATAACAAACTCCACATGCATTTGATATATACATTAATGGGTTAGAGATTCAATAAACAAGTAGGCAATAAACCATGAAAACCTCATATGGTGGGACGAGAAAAGTACTTCTTTATTATTAACTTCAACAAATCAACTTACAATGATGAAGCCAACCACTGCTCCAAAAACTTGGTCCTAGGATCCTCTTCAACTGTCCTCCAACTTCTTTTCTCTATCTTTCACTTTGCATAAGGATGGCTAAAGGGTTGGGACAAAGGGAATGCGCAATCGGGTATAGTTTCTTTACTATGATTCTTCTCTTCCAAATGGGACCCCTAACCCTTCTTTTATAGGCTAGAAGAAGCTAGGTATTTGGTCAAACCCTCAGCCATGCATGGCCGGAAGGTTTAGTTAACTCACCCAAATCTGTATGTTTCGTCAACAACTTTCCTTTTTTCATGCTTTTGTATGTACACGTGGGTTGTTTTAGGTTAGCTAGCATGTAAATGTGTGAATTAATAGAGCAAGGCATGTGGGCCTTTATAAAAGGTTTTTTTAAGAAGAGTTGTTCAACAGTGTTTTGGCAAAGAAGGAATCTGAGATGGCCTGGTGCCAGGTAAGCATGTCTGGTGCAAATTAGGGTTATAACAATAATCCTTGGAGAAATGGTTAAATTGTAGGCTCTAAAAAACATAAATCCTCCTTTACATGATCCATCTTATGTGTTAACAAGTGTCTATTCTCATCCTTCACCTTTTGACACTCCAAACATTTGGCAATACACTCAACAATTTATTTCTTCATTCCTAGCCAATAATATTGGCTTCTAATAGCTGCAATATTTTTTTGATACCCTAGGTGTCCATCATATGGTACATTTTTCATTTCTATTAATATCATATTTTTCAATTCCTGGAAATTCAGTACATAAATTCTTCCTTTGTACATGACAGTTTCATCATTTCCCAGCTTGTGTTCCTCAATTTTCTGCTGCAAAATACCTTGTTGTAATTTTGTCATTATTTCCATGTATTTCAAATCTGATTTTGAATCCTCTAGGATTCTGCCTTTCAAATCTGATTGGTACATGCTAATGGTTGTAGCATGCAACTCATGCACCCTTCTACTAAGTGCATCATCTACCTTGTTCTCTTTCCCTTTGATATGCTTTATATCAAAGTCATATTCACTGAGAAATTATAACCACCTACTTTTCCTAGAATTTAGAGTTGGTTGTTCAAATAAATATTTTAGACCATTATGGTTTGTCCTCAACTGGAACCTTTTCCCCATGAGGTAGTGGCTCCAATTATTCAAGGCATGCACTATGGTTTCTAGCTCCAAATCATGAGTAGCATAATGCCTTTCATGCTTCTTCAACTTTCTTGTTTCATAACATAAAACATACCCATTTTGACTGAGGAATCCACCAAGTCCCTCTTTACATGCATCAATGCATATAATGAAGTCTTCATTTCGATCAACAATCATTATTCTTGGAGCACTGGTTAATAAATTCTTCAAGTGTTGGAAACTCTTTTCACACTCCAATTCCCACTGAAACTTTACTCCCTTCTTTTGCAAGGAAGTGATCGGGTGTACAACCTTTTAGAATCCTTCAATAAATGTTTTGTAGTAGTTTGGAAGGCCCATGAATGATCTAACCTATGTCACATTATTTGGTGTTGACCATCCTCTAATGGCATCAATCTTTTTAGGATCCACTACTATCCCTTCCTCATATATGATATGTCCCAAATAGTGAATTTGCTTTTGATAAAATGAGCACTTGCTCAATTTGGCATACAACTGATGCTCCCTTAATACCAATAGTACCATGTTCAATTGTTGTTCATGCTCTTCCTCTGACTTAGAATATATAATAATGTCATCTAAAAATACAATGACAAACTTATCTAAGTATTCTCTGAAAATACCAATCATTAAACACATGAATTCAATTGGTGCATTTGATAACCCAAACTAGACCATTGTGAACTCATAATGCCCATACCTTGTTCGAAAAGAAGTATTGCTGATGTATTCTTCCTTAATTCTTACCCGATGATAACCTTACATAAGATCAATCTTGGAAAATATTTTTTCATTCTTCAACTGATCAAAGAGGTCATAGATCCTTGGAAAAGGATACTTATTCTTCACAGTTACCTTGTTCAACTTCTTGAAGTCCATGCAGAGTCTCAACGTTCCATCCATCTTCTTCACAAATAAAACTGTGGCACCCCAAGGTGACACACTTGTGCGTATATACCCCTTCTTCAAAATCTCTTCAAGTTGCATTTGCAATTCCTTCAATTTTGGTGTACTCATCTTGTAAGGGGTCTTGGATACTGGAGTTTCTCCAAGAATAACATTTATGGAGAAATCAATGTCTCTTTTATGGGGTAATCATGGTATTCCTTTAAATACATCTTCAAACTCGTTTAGGACTGCATAATATTCAATATTTGACAATTTATCTTTAGGTGTATCTTCCATGTGAGTTGCAAATATTTGAGACCCTTTTCTGTAACTTTTCTTCAATTGGAATGCTAATATTTCTCTGACAGTTATTGCCTTGGGAATTCCCTGTAATGTCCTTAGGTTTTGTTCCCCATCCTAGCAAGTAAATGCCTTATCATAACAATCTAGGATAGCATGGTGTTGGTCCAACCAATCCATACCAATTAGATAGTCATAGAAACCTAAAGGAAAGATGTTCAAATCTGCCCTGGTAATTAGTCCATTCATGTCCATTGGACATGACTTAACCATATCATTAATTTTTCTTTTGGCTCCAGTAGCTAGCTACACCAACCAATATTTTCCATGCATTGTTCTTATAAAATGAAATCTTTCCACCATATTAGGATCTATATAACTATTACTAGCTCTTGAATCAATTAAAATAGAAATCGTTTGGTTTTTTATCATACCTTCCACTTCAATCATATGTGACTGAAACTCGACTTGCTTATTGTCCAGTGCTACATAGATCCCAGGTACATTTCTTCCCATGTCCTCCATTGTTTCATCTTATTGTACATTGTGAACTATCCTCACTTTTTCACCTCTGTGAGGACAATATTTATACTTATGATCTCCCTTACAACCCCAACATTGAATAGGTGGTTGGCTTGGATTCCCCCCCGGGTCTCAATCATTCTAGGTTCTCTAGAAGCTGGTTCTCCCTGAGGATTATTTTTGAGGAATGGTGGCTTAGTCCCCTTCTTCCTCTATTCCATATTGTGCTTCTTCTTGTTTTCCCAAGATTTTTGGAAAGTTGGCCTTCCCTTATGTTGATCATATAGTCATTTATATTGCCTTATGGTCTCCTCCAATGTTTTGGGATCATCATATTTTATCTTGTCACTGATGAATGATGGAAACCCACTCAAATAGCTCTAAATATTAATTTTCTCATCGTTGATGAAAGAAACATACTTTACCAGTTCTAAAAACCTTCTTTCATATTCATATATGGTCATACTCCCAAGCTTGAGTTCAAAGAACTCCATTTTATTTTCATAGTATCTCTTAGTCAAGCATTTCTTTTGAAAATACTTCTTGAATTCCTTCCAAGTGAATTTTTTCTGTTTAATGTGTTTCACTTGCACAAGTTGGTCCCACCACATGGATTCCTTTCCTTTGAGTTGATAGATAAAAATTATTCCTTCTATATGTAAAGAGTAATTATGTAATTGAAAATAGTTTTTCATGCCTAGAAGCCATGTCTCTGCATATACATCCTTCTTGTGCTCACCATCAAATTTATGAGGCCTGATTTTGTTCATTTCTCCTTGTAGCTCATCCAACCCAGACCTCCTCTTATGATTCCTAACAGGGGATGTACTTGAGCTACTGTGTGGTCTCCTAGTGGAATGCCTTGGGGAGTGAGGGTGATGTCTACCAACACTTCTTTATCTTCCTCCCTCATCATAAGAACTGTGACTTTCAGATTTTCTTGAGTCATTCTCCTTATTCACCTTATTTTCTATTTTGTCCAAGCTCTACATTAAATTTATGTTGAATTCCTCCTACTGCTCCTTGGATTTCATAATCCTTTCATTATCATGTTTATAACTTTGGACATCCTTTTGCATATTTTTAATGCTCTCTACCAAGTTCATGCTTTCTTCATTTCCTTCTCCATGACCATTTGAGTTTGTACCTTCATTACCCATATGTAAATCTGTCCATCTGATCTCATCATCCTGACTATAATCCCCTTGTGTATCTTCCATGCTTCTACACTCTGTGTTGATCCTATTCTGATCTAGTTGTTGTTATCTCTACAAAAATAGAACCTGTTAGGCTAATTGATTTATCAATTGTATGCAATCCTGAACAATTCGCGTTCATAATGTATTTGACTTCTTTCTTCTAATTTATTGTAAATTTGACTATCTAGATCAATTTTTTGGGTGAATATTTATATTTTGTTGTCCAATATATTCCAAATGACTACAACCTTGCTCAATTTTGAGCCTTGAACAAAACATTATGGTTATTTGAAAAATTGTCCTTTCTGTGAGGGAAATCCTTGTACAAGGGATCTTATTTAGAATTCGAATTAGATTTGGGACTTGTGTTGAATCCTCTCTTAATATTCACAGGCTCCTGGGATTTCCCTCAAATGCAATTTCGTATAAATCAGAAACATGTGGGTTGCTTCCTTAAGCCCTTTTCTTTCTTCAAAATCAATTTTTGGGCACTAGCCCCTTTACTTTAGCCCAAAATTTCATGTGACCATAGGCTAGAATGAGGCACTTAGTTATATTCTGCTTATCTGGAGCTTCAGGACTCTGGGGCTTCGAAATTTTGAGCTTCAGAGGTTTCTCCTTCAACACACTTCATTTCCCCCGAATGCTGAATTGGAGAACTTTTGAACATGTGCTTCTTTGGAGCTTCGGGGCTCTAATGCTTAGGACTTCAAATGATTTTATCAACACAACCCAAAATTTCCCCGAAAGCCAAAATGGCGAACTCACATACTGGCACTTTGATGCTTTGTTACTCTGACACTTCGGAGATTCGGGCTTTAGGAGTTCTAACCACACAAAAACATGAATCATCTGAATGTTAAACTAGCGAACTAATCGGGTTTTCCCTAGATCAAGAGCTTTGAAATTAGGAGGATATTACAACACCACACCATAAATCACTTGAACACCGAATCGGGGAAGGACCAAGATCCACGGTTAACATTCACCCATCAACGGATGGCCGGGATTGACTCCTGGCTTCGGGACTTTTCACACCAGAACCATTTTTAACAAAAATCCTCCGGATCGTCGAACTTATGGACAATCACTAATATAATGACACATGTCTTCAACGATGAACAATCAATATCTTCTCTGGAGTTTGGAACTTCGGGACTTTCCCTAATCCGTGCAATAATCACCAACTTTTTATGGAGTGTCGAATCTCCAAATTGTCATGAGATCTATGACTCACGTTCTCTTGTGTGCAGATTTGATGGTTGGGACATGATATTTACACATACACTTCTCCTCTGGTCTAGGGTTTGATCCAATGACTTAGATCTATGCTCAGCCAATCCAATGGTTGGCACTCCTCGGAGTGATCTATGGTATAGATTCACTCTGGGACTTCAAGACTTTGGGGATTTTGTCTCCCTTCCAAAAAATAATGAAAAACCTGTCGGAGAAATGAAGTCCAAATGACTTCAGTGCTTAATGACCATGCACTTTCTCCAGATCCGATAACCGTGAGGGATATGTCTTCTACTGAACAGATCTAATGGCATGGATCTAATATTTTGGCCCAAATCAACACTCATTGTGGTTTCTTTCCTCCTTTGGATTTCTCTAACTGCCAAGACTCTTGAGATTTGGGACATAGTCCAAGTGTTCTCTTAGCGCCTTCCTGAGACTCATGGACATTCTATAACTCGAAATTTTTCCATTTTGACAATGCTTGAATCTGAAATTTCTCTTCAATTTCCACTTATTCGGCTCATCAAGATCAGTGTTGAAAACTTGGAGCTCTAATACCATATTGTAACACACCCACTCGACCACCCAGGCCGAGTTACATCACTAAAACTTCTCTTTACCATCATCTTTGATACCATATTGTAACACACCCACTCGACCACCGAGGTCGAGTTGCATCGCTGAAACTTCTTTTTACCATCAGCTCTGATGTCATATTCTAACATCCCCAAACTTTAGTTGGGCAATTCCATGTAGAATTTTTTGAACTGTATACAAAAATTAAAAAGCATACAAATACTCTGCAAATATACAAATTCATGTGGAATAACAATACACATGCAACATACACAGGGAAACACCCATAAAAATAAATGCATAAATAATAGTGAAACAAGTAATATAACACACAATTGATACTTATCTTTTGATAAAATATCACCAAATGCATGCATACCTTCCATGATCCTCCTAGCCTTAGACCATGCTGCTAAGAAATCTCAACTATGGATCACCCTCGAGTTGGGACTAAACTCCACCCGGGTAAAGGGATTCCTAGCCAGGATTATGTATCTCAGAAAGTAGGAACAAATCCGTCAGGTTCCATCTCAAACTAACAGCCTACAATATCTCATTCCCCACATGCATGTCCCATCCCAAGAAGTGTTCCCCTTCTCTTCTCAATAGTCCTTTGTCTTCCCCACTTCCCTTCCAGGTCTTCAACAATAGGCCAGACATGAAGTCTCAAAGAATTGTAGTTGCAGTTGGGCTCCCTTAGGAAATAAATTCCCAACAATTGTCTCACATGGAGAGAGTTTCTCATGGGCCTAACAACCCACCTCTTCAATCCCACAGGCCTGACAACTTGCCTCTTCAATCCCATGGACCTAAAAACCCACTTCTTTAGTTCATCGCTTAAGTCAACCAAGTGCAGGTACATGTGAATAGAAGCAACAACGTTCAAGGTAAAGTATAGGTGACGGAAGCAACGACCTTCAAGTAAGGTGAAATATTGGCTTAGGTAAGGTGCAGTACTCGCTTAGGTAAGGTACAGGGCATTTTTTGGCCCTTGACCAAGTTTTGGGGATCCTTGGTCATGTTTGACTTATTTTGGGACTTCGAAAGGCTGGTCGAAGGTGGAGCGCAAGTCAAAGCGAAGATCGCAGGATCTCGACCCATTTTTAGGGCATATTTGGGATTAGGGTTTATGTAATGGGTATGGGGATGTTGGTCCATGGGTTTACCCATGTTTAGGCCCTTTTGTAATGTATAAATATAAATCTAGGCGATGTAAGTAAGTGGTGCGATGCTAGGTGCTAAGTATTATGCTAAGTGCAAGTAATTGTAAGAGGCTCTGTGCTCAGTGTATGTTGAGGCTGTAAAGCTAAGTGCAGGTCATCTGTAGTGCTTTGTGCACAGTCTGTCTAAGGAGGATTTGTGTTGTGATCTAACTCAGGGAAGGAGCATCTGGCGAGGTGCGCACACATCTCCTATCCTCTGCAGAGTAAGATTTTGATGCTCTGTGTCTGTAAGAAGCTTGACAGAAGATAATAAAAAAGAGAAGAGTTGGTGGACGTAGCCCCACACTGGGGTGAACCACGTATATCCTGTGTTATGGTTGCTTTGTGCATTATGGTTATTGTCTTGTGCATATAATTTAAGCTTAAGTTCAATAATGAATGTTTAGATGGAACTAGTATGATAGCTTAATGCTTAAGTAATGTGAATAAAAGCTAGATCTGATCTTTTTCTATGTGCTAAGTGCTTAGATGTGTTAGATTTGGTTGAATAATACATTGTTCTGTAGGGTTTGGATTTGTGATGTGGATAAGGGTTAAATAATGATGAATGTTAACTGCTAAGTTCTTTATTAGAGTGGTGTAATCAAAGATCTATGTCCCAACTAGGTTGTATACATTTGAGTCCTGCAACCACCCCTGCCTCTACCTCAGGTGAGACTTTATCTGCTTCGCAGGTGTTGTCGAAAGGGATAGTAGTTAGGGTTTTGTTGGTGCCTTGTTGAATCATTGAACCCTGGGTCTGCCCCTATGCCAAAAAATGGTTCCGTTGCCGGGACCTGAAACTGTGATTGTTGGGAACAGAAGAAAATAAATATTTGTGCATAGATATGCTACTTTAGTGCGCAGTATTCTACTTGACTTGTGAAGCTCTGTGCTAAGAAGAGAAGTCCGATCTGAAGTAATATCTTGAAGCTTTGTGCTCTAAGAAAAGTAAGATAACTGAAAATTTTTGTTTTGAAAGAATTAATCTAGGTATGTTTGATAAATTTTGTTCTAGTTTGAAAACTAGGGTACAACGGGAAGAAAGAAGATTTGATATGAATAGATATGATAGAAATAATGAAAGGTATGTTATCCCTATGCATAGAAAGAATGTTTGGACTAACAAATGGATGCAGGGTCCTAGAAAGATATTTTTGCAGGTTAGTTACTGTGATCCCAGTGCGTAGTACAGGAAAGGTTGGGGATCATTTAAAAGAAAGAGAGGAATAACTCTTTGCTATAGTTGCAGAAGACCGAGACATCTTGCTAAGGAATTCCCTGGTAGAGGTCCTAGTTGTATTTGTTGTAAAGCTATGGACCATGAAGTTTTGGATTGCCCTAGAATGATTGCAAAAGTTGAAAAGATGAATATGAGACAAGAAAACTATGAGGCAAGTAAAGAAACTAAGGATATGATAGAACCCTAGAAAGAATCAGAGACTGTATTACTATAGATGAAAGAAACCTTGAATGATCATAGAGATATCAAATTATCAGAGGTCTTAAAAGAGAAAGAGTACATAGAAACAAGAATAGGAGACTTCGACATAGTCTGTGTTCTAGACGAGGAAACACAGGTGAATATCATGACAAAAATAACTTGGGAAATTTTGGGAAAGCCTGCTATGGTTCCTTCATTAGGAGGAATAGGATTATTTAGAGGAAAGTTGATAGCCCTATGTGGAAGAATTAACTAGACATCTATGAGTGCTCATGTCGCTTCGACAGAAGAAGAATCTGATATTGTTAAATTTGTTGAGAACAATGCCCCATTTGCTATATTTCTAGGAAAAACCTGGATTGAGAAAGATCAGATACGAAGGAAACAAGAAGAGGAGGATCTAGAACAGAAAAAACAAGAACTAAGAGATTTCATGGCTAGGAGAATAGCACACTTACTGGAAGAAAAAGAGAACTATTCGAAGATACTAAAGACCAAATATATGGACGTTGAAGTTGAAAAGACACAGGAAGATTGGAGACACCTGTCTGTATAAGAGAGTAGAGCACCTACCCCAAAAAGAGAAGAAGTATTACCCTTGAACCCTATGAAATACCCTCCACAGTGCGAAGTTATCATGCCAAGAGGATATAAGAACGATAATGGAAAGAGGAAAGCAATGATTTAGATCACAAGAAAGAAGGCCAGAAAGCTCAGTAAGAAGAGAGCAAAGTTAGAAAAATTGCAAGAAGTTCCAGGGAAGACTTCGCAGAAGGAAGGTTTCCAGAACTTGAACTCTGTTGAAATATCAGTACAATGAAGTTTGACACTTCATCATGGAAAAGCAATATGACCATTAGAATGATGCTCCATAATGGCTAGAAACATAGTTATTGCTGAAACGTTCACCCCTGGACCATTGGGACTGCGCCATAATAGATGGAATTGCATTGATTAAAGCATTCCTACCCATTGGAAGAGTTATTTATGATAATATCTATTTATCCCATCGAGCGTTGCACTGAGAACACTTTTTTCCAATTGTGATTATCCGAGCCCACAGAAAACTAGTTGATTTCACGCACTGATCATTGAGACCTCGCCATCCATTCTGTTACATTGAGTATTGTTCACTGACCTGAGATATCAGATCTCGAGTGTGCATATCAAATCAAATTAGTGCAATAGAAAAGGCTATCGAGGATATTATAATAGACTTCATGGCCGAGAAAGTGATGTCCATAGGCATCCAATCCTCATCGACAAGAGGAGTGCAAGCATCCTCGTCGACTGCTCGTGGATCTGGACCATCCTGAGCTGCGACCAAAAAAATAACCAAGCATCGTGATGACTTGGCAAATGCGAAGCTAATCCCATCCATCCTGCCCAACTACATCTCACCCCTGGTTGGTGTGGTGATTCGTGACAGTGTCTCGAGGGACTTCGACTACACAGTCATCACTACGTAACTTATGAAGGGAATACAAGGAGTCAGACTGTAGTTGGAGAGGATTCCAACCTTGAAGATCAATGACTATAACCTAGGAGACCGTAAGAGCTATGGCATGCTCGCATCTCACAAATATTTGACCAAGAACAAGGGGAAGAAGTCGAATATCATTTCCCAGTCATGGACTATGGACATCGTGAGGTCCACTGTCTTGAACTTGATGAAGACACCACATTTTGGAAGGCACCAGGAGGTTAACGTGTGCGTTAAACTCCTGATGTTGTGCTTCCATGGCGGGTATCTATGGCTAGACAGACACATCATCGTCGATCCAGCGCTTATCCATAGGATCACTGAATTAAGCATGTAGGGAACAGACCCGCAAAATTTTTATCCAGGCAAGGCTATAGATTGTGTTCTGGCACATAAGATCAAAGACACCTATGATGATGTAGAGAAGGGGAAATGAGGATACAAGGTAACCTCCATTCAGAATGGCACAGTGCACCTTTTTTTCCAGTTGATTGCTGGTAAGATAGTTTGAAAGAACAAACCCATGCAAGTCACAGGGTTTTTCATTGACCTCACAAGAAAATGCGTGGAAGGACTACAAATGAACTGGGCCAGTTACCTAATCAATCAGTTAGAACTAAACTGTCGTGAAGCTCAGGATTAGGGCTATGAGTTCCATTTTAGCTAGCTGTTGATCCTCATCGCATTCACTACTTGGAATATGCTGGAAGGTGCGACCTTCCCTAACATTGAGTTGTTTGATACACTAGCTGTGAATTTCACCATGCTCTGGTATTTGAGCGATATGGGGAAACAATGGAAATCGAATGCAGTATTCAATACCTACTAACTGAAGCTAAAGAGGGATATTTAGTCTTTCCCTCGTATGACATCGAACACCCTGGATAGGTTCAGGCCCCTTATGAAGTTCTGTGCAGATAGGCATTTTATTTATATCACCGCATGCACAGACGAAAGTAAAGAAGATATCCAATCCTACTACAAGCTCACAGAGGAGGACCTGGAAGAAATCACTAAGGAATGGCCCGCAAATTTCCTTAAACCATTCGACCAGGAAGAACTGTCCGAACCCGACCTCATTGGAAATCCGGTGGTTACTCACGAAGAGTATGATGCACCCAGCAGTAGTAGTAAGAAAAATAAGGAAGATGTACAAAAAATACGCAACACATCAGAAGAAACTGTATCATATTTGTTGATTAAGGTTAGTTGTCATTGATGTCAACCCTTGAAGAAAGACCCATAGCACAAAGGTTTGGGTAATGGACCCAATAGTGTTTGATGTAAATATGACTCATTATTTTTTT
>JZKD02S0266298.1:81212-98379 GCA_000966675.3 Picea glauca | reverse complement strand
TTCTCATTAACCGTTGTGAATAATGAATAATTTACACATGATATACTCTGTATAACTCAATGAGTGCACACTGGAGGAGAACCAATGCACCATAGTGGTGGTCTAGAGTGATATGGACACACACCAACAGTTACGGGAGTGAACTACCACCTAGTCTAGTCTCTCAGGAAGTTACGGTAGTGAACTGCCACCTAGTTGAGTTAACTAGTCAACTAGTCTTCAGATAACTTACTGAACAAAGAGTAATGAGGAGTTAACTCATGGAATCAAGGGTAATGTGTCAGTCTATTGATGATCCCAAGACAAGGTCGAATTAGTATGGTGATGATCTGAATGTTGCATGGTGATAAAACCAATGCAACATCTAAACTCAACTCAATTAGTCAAACTGAAGTGTCAACTGAAAGAGAATATTCTCCAGGTGRAATATTCTCCCCTAAAATATAGGAGATTGGATAATKACTAATTATGACTAATAAACAAGGAAAAACCTTAGGAAAAATAAATCCTAGGTGTGTGTGAAGTTACTCCAACACTATGCTCCCATTTCTCATGAACATGCATATCATCCTAATGGTGAGGCTTGCAATCTCCTAGGTGAGAGCTTGCTAAAGTAGGCTATGAAAGGTTAGGCATAGAGCCAAGTGGATTTTTTCTCATGGTGCATGGGGACTTGTGCTAGTATTCCAAAATTTGCTGGAGGTGTTTCATCTCAAGTCATACCTTATGATTTTACATTGGATCTATAGTGACAATGCTACCCACATGAATTGGTTAACCCTCCATCATAATTAAATGAAAAGATTTTTTCTCTAATGGTAGAATCCTATAGAGTCACTGATAAATTTGTTCTTTCCCCTTTTTGAATTTTGTCCAAGTAAACCATATCTTAGTATAATCTTGTTATAAATTTTGATTGGGGTCATATAGCCCATGGAGGGCCTTTAGTGCGATCCAAGCTTCCTTTCCCAAAAGGGAAGGTGTTTACTGACAAATTCATTTATGCAGACAGAAACCAATCTCCCTAGTTTGGGAACCGAAAGCTAGAACAAAACCTCACAAAACATGTTTCTTCCCTTAGATTCATCATTCATATAATTGAAATATTAGCAAGTAAACACTAAACTCTTACCTTTTGTCTGAAGGTCTTGCTAATTGTAGCTCCCATCTTGATCCAAAGCTTTGAAATGGAAACCTACATAAGGACACAAGATAACCAACGAAAGAAACAATAATATTTCGACAAGTCTATACAAATGACCAAGGAGAAATGTAATAAATACAATTAACAATCTTTATCGGAAAGAGAATATGTTATTGTATTGATAAATAGTGGAAGAGTTGCAACCAATTCCTTGGTGTTGCAAAGCTCCTTCCAACAATTTCATTGCTCCAATATCCACAATGCATCCATGAGATCCATCACCATCAACTGAATATTTTACCTTAGATTGATTCTCTCAAGGCCAAAGAAGTGCTAACAATATTCTAATCACAAACCAGAAGAAAAAACATATCAACCATTATGCTCCATTAACTATTAACCTTTCCTTATGAGAGACGTTCCCTTGTATAGATTGAAAAGGAGGTTAGGATGAGAGGTTAGGATCTCCCCAAATAATGAGTACAGGTGAGATCCAAACCGATCATAGGAAACCTCATATACAAAGCTTCTCTTCTATAAGATTTGTGAATTTCAACTTTTTCTCCTCTTTTAGACAGTGTCACACCCTGAAGTGGTGCAAATTGAGACACTGTCGCACCCTACATTGGTAAAACATGCGACACTTAAGGGTGTCTCATGCTGCAATGGTGCAACGTGTGACACTCTATTGAAATAGATCTTTAATGACCCTTTTTACATGAATGAACCCTTGTTGGAGTAGGAAATTTTGGGAGTGAAGTGTAGTAAGCAAGGTAGAATGGACCAAAGGAAACAACGTATGCGATAAAGGAAGGAAGACCAACATGATAGAAGGGAAAAGGAAGTAGTGGACCAAGAAATAAGGAAGATCAACACATATTCAAGGCAAGGATGAATACCAACCACACGGAAGGCGGTTGGAAAGTGGACAAGTTGATTCCACTTAGGATTAGGGTTTTTGAGTCATAATGTAAGGGTTTTACCCATTTTGTAGTATAAATAGAAGGTGTATGAGGTAGCTAGGAGGAGGTATTTGGTGAAGTAAGTCATTGACACTTTTGCATGAGAGAAGTACTTTGAGCATGATTTTGATTTTTGAGTCGAAGTCTGTATTTTGTTGAGAGTTGTACAGCTCAGATGGAGTCAGATTTGAGATGTAATTGAGGGTCAAGTCGCAAGCTATGGAGCTTGGTGCAACATTGGTTAGCCTCATGCACCAATACTAAACTATGGTGTAATGCACACAAATCTATTTTGAAGAAGAATGAATAAACCATAAGATCTTTGTGGATGTAGCCTAGGGGGGGTGAACCAAGGTAAAATTGTGTGTTGCAATGTGTTTGAATGATTTTGTTTTTTATGAAATTATGAAGAAATGTTTAGATGAAATTATGAATAAATGTTCATCTTCCATTTCTTGCTATTTATTTCTGCTATGCATACTTGTCATATCTGGAATATTACAAGTGGTATCAGAGAACCATCCTAGATAGAAAATTGTTGGTTAAATTTTTTCAGGGTTGAGACATATTCCGACGTCTTTAAGCTACAAATATCTATCGTTACACGCATAAACCCATGGTCGGGGATTCATACATGCAGGAAATACAAGTGGTACTTAAGCGCATATCTTTTGGACACCCTTGTAACCCTTGTTGGTCCCCCTTCGAGTGGTAAGGCATCAGAAAACACCTATATATGGATCGGCCTAGATCTCTTGAAGACATTCATAGATAAACCGATCGGCCGAATGCATTTTATAGTGACAGTGAGAACAACACTCATGAAGATACTCTCTAGTATTTAGGTAGTCAAGTAGTACAGATAAGGGTATGGTCTAACCTCCTTAATTGGTGCCCTGAGATATTGGGTTGAGTACTACTATTAGACGCCACACATATATTAGAGAGCTATATCATAGGGAAAACCCTTGAATACCTAACCCTTTGGATGGAAACAAAAACATAACAGACAAGATCTATTGCAATGCAATTGTGTCTCCTACATTCGATTTGCAAAATTACTCTACGTTTCTTCCTGTTAATCATTTGGACATTTCATCACTATAGTATTCTTCATATTAGAGTCATACCTATCATTTTTTAGCAAAAAACTTTTTGAGGACCCAACCCCCTTCCAACACCCTTATTTGGGATTTATCCCATTGAATTCAACTCATCACCCTGATCATTGTGATACACTTCACCCATAACCCATTTTCTGTGTGGTCCCACCCACCCCTTTTCATTTTCCCTCATCATCATGGCCCATACTAGTAGCCAAGACTTGGAAAATCACTTCAATACCTTGCACTCTAATTTCATAGAAACCCAACAAGAAGTGTGACAATTCTTTGCCAATATTCTCTCCATCAATCAAAAAATGCATTCCTCCATCATGACTACAGTCACTGCCTCAATAGAGGAAGTCAAACAAGACATTACTACCCAGCTTGAATCTGTCACTATGAGGATCTACGCCAAGCTGCATATCCCTGTAGATATTAACTTATCTGAACCACCTTTTCATACCAAAGGTGAAACTTCCTCTCATTCACATAATTTTTAGCCCCATCAATTTCAGCGTGACCTGCACCTTCCGCGTGTGTATGTGACCAAATTTGATGGATCATATCCCACTGTCTGGGTAACTCAAATGGAACATTATTTCTCTTTGTATGGAATTATGAATGAGTTGGCCAAACTCCGGTATGGAATTATCCATATAGATTAAGAACGTTGGAAATGGTGGCAATGGAGAAAAAATGCTCGCCAAGGGTATGCGGCTTGGACACACTTTGTGGCAGAGCATTATGAATTCTTTGACACTGACACCAACCATTTAGGCTATTTGACAAGTTGAAAAAATCTGGCATCATGGAAGACTTTATAGCTTCTTTTGAGCGACCCAATTTTCATATACAGAGGGCACGTCTGATGCTATTTTCCTAGAATGTTTTATCAGTGGCCTCAAGAATGAGATTTATGCTCATTTCCTCATGGCTTGGCCTCAGATTTGGGTGGATGCTACTAAAAGAGCTAAGGAAGAAAAACATGTTGTCTCTTCTCAAAACCACAAACCCTCCTTTATTCCTCGCACTAAACCAGTAACTCCCACTCCTCCTTCTACTCCACTAAAGATCCAAAAATTGACAAGGGATGAAATGGATGAATGCCAACTCAAAGGAATTTGTTATAATTGTGATGACAAATATTTTTCGGGACACAAGTGTAGGGAAAAAAAATAATTATGTCCATCTCAGAGGATGTTTCAGAAGAGGATGTTGAGGCTCCCTTTGTGTTTGTGTCACCTGAACCCACTGACATAACCCCTCCCTCAGACCCTCTTGAAGTAGAATGAGTCATTTCCCTAAATTCTCTCACTGGCTTCTCTTCTCCCCAAACCCTCAAGCTAATTGGTTACATCAAGCATAGGAAGGTCATGATTCTTGTTGATAGTGGAAGAAACCATAATTTTATTCATTGTCACATTTCCCAAGAAACTAATTGCTATATCTGTGGAGTCAATAATTTCCAAATCATGATTGCCAATGGTGGGTCCATCAAATGTGGAGGGCATTTTGAAAATGTGCATCTCCAAATTGGTGACTACCATATGAAATTTCATATGTTTTTTATCGACATGGGTGATTGTGACATTGAGTTGGGTGCAAAATGGATAAGTACTTTGGGTCCCATTCTCATGGATTTTAAGGAATTAACCATGCAATTCGACTAGGAGGGCCAACAATATAAGTTCCAAGGCATCACCATAGGTTCCTCGGATATCAATAGTTCCCATCGCATGGAAAAGCTGCTCAAAAAAGGTCATTCTGGCATTATTTCCCAACTCCATGCCATACAAGCCACTGAGACACCCTCAGTGTCACAAGACCTCCAATCCATCCTCTCTAAAAATCAAGTGGGTTTTTCCACTCCCCAGGGACTCGCTTATTCCTGTGGTGTTCATGATCATTCCATTCCCCTTGTCCCAAGAAGCCTTCCTCCCAATATCCATCCCTATCATCACCCCTTTTCCAAAAAAAATGAAATTGAGAAAATGTTTCAAGAACTGCTCAACGCAGGTGTTATCCGCCCTAGTATGAGCCCCTACACTTCTCCTATGGTCATGGTCCTTAAGAAAGAAGGTTATTGGTGCATGTTTTCTGACTTCTGTGCCCTCAAAAAACTCATCATTAAAGACAAATTTCCCATTCCTGTCATTGATGACCTCTTGGATGAATTGAGTGGCGCCCAATTCTTTACTAAACTTGATCTTCGTTTGGGATACCACTAGATATGTATGAAAGAGGCAGATATTCCTAAGACTGCCTTTAGAACTCATGAGGGCAACTATGATTTTTTGGTCATGCCCTTTGGCTTGTGTAATGCTCTCTCCACTTTCCAAAGCCTCATGAATCATGTCTTTCGTCATTTTCTTCATCATTTTGTGTTATTTTTCTTTGATGATATCCTCATATAAAAAAAAACCTGGACAGACCATATTTCTCATCTGGATCGAGTTCTCCGTCTACTCTCTCGGCACCAAATTTTCCTTAAACAATCTAAATGTGATTTTGGCACCTCGGAAGTAGAGTACTTGGGTCATCTTGTTGGCAAGGATGGCATTAGGGTGGTTCCTAAAAAGATTGAAGCTATGTAATATTGGCCTCACCCAAAGACTCTCAAAATCTTGCAGGGATTTCTGGGTTTAACCGATTATTATCGCAAGTTTGTTAAGAATTATGGAAAGATTGTGACACCTCTCACTGCACTCCTTAAAAATAATTCTTTCACTTGGACTCCAACAGCTATTCAGGATTTTCAAACCTTGAATATGGCCATGTGCACCACTCCAATCCTGTCCATGTGATGCTTCCAGGAGAGGAATTGGCATTGTTCTTATGCAAGAGGGTCGGCCTTTGGCCTTTACCAACAAACAAATGTCCGAGAGAAATTTTGAAAAATCAATCTATGAAAATGAAATATTGGCTATTATGCATGTCGTGGATCTTTGGCGACCTTATCTATTGTGGAAACACTTCCAAATTAAGACAGAACATCAAAGCCTCAAGTATTTTTTGCAGCAACACCTTTCCTCCCCCGAGCAACAAAAATGGGTGACTAAGCTCTTTGGATATGATTACGAGATCATTTACAAAAAGGGCAAAGAAAATATGGTTGGTGATGAACTTCCTAGAAAATATGAAGATGAAGGGTCTCTTTTTTCTCTCTCTTTCGTTGTACCAGATTGGCTCCAAGTTGTTTTCCAGGAATGGCTACACGATCCCAAAAATGTGCATCTGATACAAAAATTGCAGCCCAATTCTTCAGTTTCCTCAGGGTACTCTTGGCTCAATGATCAGCTTCGATACAAAGGCCATTTGTATATAAGTAAAAAGTCAAAACTTAAATCCACGGTACTTTCTGAGCTTCATGCTACACCCACAACTAGGAAATCCAGATTTACCAAAACCTATGACCGGGTCAAACGTTCTTTTTTTTGGGAGGGTATGAAATAGGACATTTGGAATTTTGTGGCTAAATGTGATGTGTGCCAATGCAACAAGGGTGAAACTGTCAAATCTCTTGGCACACTACAACCGCTTCTGATTCCACCTATTATTTGGCGGGATATCTCTATGGATTTTATTGTAGGCTTACCTAAATTGGGCAATAAATCAGTCATCATGGTGGTAGTTGATCGTCTTTCCAAGTATGCTCATTTCTATGCTCTTCAACACCCATTTACAACATCCATTGTGGCTCAAATTTTCTTGGATTAGGTCTTCAAGCTTCATGGCATGCCACATTCTATTGTTCATGATCACGACCCAACTTTCACCAGCAAATTTTGGCAAGAACTATTCAATCTACAAGGCACCCAATTTCATCTCAGCACAGATTATCATCCCCAGACTGATGGCCAAACTGAAGTTGTCAACAAATGTTTGGAAACATATTTGAGGTGTTTTTCATTGGAAAGGAAGAATCAGTGGGCTCAATGGTTACCACTAGTTGAATGGTTGTACAACACTTTGTACCATACAACTACGTGCATGACTCCTTTTGAAGCGGTATATGGACAAAATCCACCTTCAGTCCTCTCGTATTTTCTAGGTGTCTCGAAGGCCCGTGCGGTTGAACAAACGCTTACAATTTGAGAGGCTATTCTCTATACCCTCAAAGAGAATTTGGTCATGGCCCAGAATCGCATGAAACAACAAGAAGATCAAGGTTGCTCTAAATGTCAATTTGCAGAAGGGGATCGTGTGTTTCTTCGACTGCAACCTTACAAGAAAACTTCCCTCAAGGATAACCATTGTCAGAAACTAATGCCTAAATTTTATGGTCCTTATATCATTCTCAAGTGTGTGGGACAAGTGGCCTATCAGTTATCTTTGCCCAGTAATTCTAAGATCCATCTTGTTTTTCATGTTTCCTTCTTAAAGAAGGTGATTGGAACTAAGTGCCAAACTCAAACCAACTTTCCTGAGTTGGACGAAGAAGGCTCCATTTGGCTATAACCACAAGAAGTTTTGGACTAGCGTGAGCATTTAATGCATCAACAAACCATCAAGGAATTGTTAGTCCAGTGGAAAGATACAACTCCAACATATATCACTTGGGAACCTGCTACCATTCTGCAACAATTTCCCCATCTCAAGCCTTGAGGACAAGTCTATTTTTAAGCGGGAGGACATGTTAGGGACATAACCCCTCATGTAGGTAGAATAATATATTTCCATGTAATAAAGGTCAATATTAATAAGGCCTAGAAATAAGGAAGAATAAGTCCAATGTAAGAAGAACTAATAGAAGCTTTCGCTTCTAGAAGGATCTTCCTCTAGATGGTTCTTTTGATAGACATATTTAGTATAAATAGGAGTCGAGGGTATGAGAAATTGTGTCTTGGATATTATTGTAATAGAGATCTGCTCTGCTGGAGGTTTCCCCCTCAAAGAGGCAAGTGAACATTGCTCTCAGTAATCAAAGTGTTATTTCTGGTGTTATTTTGTTATCATTTTGGTATTATTGTGGTGTTGTTCTGGTTATATTGTTGTTCATCTTCCATTTCTTGCTATTTATTTATGCTCTGCATACTTTTTATATCTGGAATATTAGACCTTTCTCTTTGCTTTATTTATATTAGTTTTGGTATGTTTGGGGTAGTATAGAGAATTGATTATCTTTTAGACAATTATTCGCTCTGTCTACATCTTAAACCCTAGTGTAGTTAAAGGGGGGTTATTTCTCGCTAGAAGAATTGATGACCATACTAGGGAAGCCTCTAGGGTTTTTTAGGGGATTTTGGGTTGTTTGATTGTTTTGTTTTCCTTTCAAGTTTCTTTCGAGTTTTATGAGTCTGTCAAGGGATTCTGGTCACCTTCAAGTGAAATACCAGTTGTCCCTTCCCTGTAAGATTGTCTGATCTTTTCTTTTTTTGGAAAGATACAGAGGTGTATGCACCCTGTCTTGAGTCATCCCATGTACATATGCACTATGATCAGTAAACATCCCACATACATACGCAGTTTGTTGATGCAACAGCCTGTCTCTATTTCAAGAAAAAAATTGAAAAAGAGGGAGTTTTGCTCTTTCCTAATTGAGGTTTACACTTCTCAAGGTTTTCTTGGATCAGTCCAGAGTCTCTTTTTAAAACCATAGCCTGGGTTTAGAGTTCATTTTACTTCTCTTCTTGATTTTCTTGTGTTTACTTTTAAAAGGGTTTTAAGCAAGTTGTTGAATTGTAGATCTGCATTCTTGGTTTCGTGATTGAATCCCTGTGATAAGAAGTGGGATAAATATATGTTTTAAGTCTTTTTTTAGTTTTCTTTTTACCCCTTTTACTTGCTTTGAAAAAAGAAAAGAAAAAAATTATTTCATTCTTTCTTTTTAAGGCAATTTCAAAAAAAAAAAATGAATTTATTTTCAGTTTGGTAAAGTAGTTAGAGTTGTGTTGGTGCAAGTTTGATCATACTAGGGTCCTTATCAGGTTACCAAAAAAAGGTACTGTGTATTATAGAGCACTGGAATGTTCATCTCCTTCGAAGAGAAGAAGTCTCACTTGAAGAGCGACTAAGACAAAAGGATGGGGATGGGCAAGGAGAATACTTAGGTGGGTTCACAGAACCTTCTAGATTCATCCTGATCTTGCGCAAGAAAAACTTACTACAGATCATATCTGAGATCATACATACAATAACTGAAGATACTTAGGTTGCAAAAAACCATTCATACACAGAAACATCATATGGAACTTGTGAAGCATAACGAAGTACTATAAAGATACAATGTAGAAGTATAAACACAGAATGACGCAACATATTTTGAAATTTTGGATCCTTCTTCATATATTATCTTCATATCTTTCTTAGTTACAATCTCAAATATACAAAGTAGTGCTCTGTTACAGACTCCTGGCTCTGGACCCATGTCACAGAGTTCTATTTATCCAAAATGGGGTATAGATTACATTTACAGAACTCAAGCCCGACCTAGTACTACTAACAAAAACAAGGGGAGAACCTTTTACAATCATGATCGAACCATTTTACAATCATATTCATCCCTATATATAATCTAAGTCGTGTCTTCTGGATGTTTATGTTGCAAATCTTGCCTTGTTGGCGTTTTGTTGTCCTTTTCACAACTGATTTCTGTTACTTTTCTTTGCTCTGTTGTCCAACTTATTTTGTAGCTTGCGCAACTCGTACTAGACCAAACTTGGGACCATAGTCCTTGTTGCACAACTTCCCATCCAAAAACAAAGGGACCAACAGGTTCTAACCACAAACCTTGACTCGCCCTCGAGTCAGGTACTCGGCTCTTTCACAGCTTCCAGAAGCAATTGATGCTTTCTCTTGTCCTCCTTTTCCTCTTTCCTTTTCTCTTCTACTTGCGCTTTCTCTTCTTTTGCCTCTTCAAACGAAGGGCTAAACTCTGGGACCAACTCCAAGGCCCGCTTCTTAACTTATTGAAAGCTCCCAACTTTATCCTGCCATTTCCTAGAGAGGAGTGAGGCCTCGACAACGAACTGTTGGGTTGCATATGTAATACATTCATTGGTCTTGGATGCGACCAAAGAGTTCCATTCAGAATCTGTTGTTGCATTGACTTGATGTATTTTCATGTAATTTGTCTGAATGATAAGGCAAAAGTCGCACAGCTCCTTCTTAGCTATGGATTGCACCTCAAATAGAGCATTTAGCTCATTGTCCACTTGCTGGATCTAATCAAACTTTTTTTTTTGCTCCAGTGGATCCATCCTAGCTGCAACTTATTCATTCAACACCTAGATCCTAGTGCGCACATCCTCCAAGGTCTGGCTACACCTAGCGATGATGCCCATCCAATCACTAACTTCTCTAAAAATATTTGTGCACTCAGTTGTGTGCTTGTGTAGTGTTTCTCAGCAATTTTTTCCTTCTAGCACTATCTTCTCCATCTTCTCCTACAGTTTCCGAGGCTTTTTCTCTGCTTCATGTTGGGTCTACCACAACTGCACTTCCATATGCTTGGCGTGAATGGCCAATTGTGACCATGCTCCTTGGATCTTTTCAATCTGATGCTTTAGCTCTCCTGCATCACTGACTTCTGGCAGTTGGGGTGCGACCTTCCAAATTTATGGCTAGGATTCAACAATCCTTTCCGGAACTCTTTCCAGTCTGTGCTCGACCTATATATTTGCATGTTCTTCTTGATTTTTGCACATTTGTGGAAGGAGTGCTTCCTCCCTTGTTAACTCTGCAAAGCTCTCAGCATACTGGATCCTCTGAAGCAGTTGATCAGTTGATGCCCTGATCATTCCAAATAAGTGTGTTTTTTCCACTGTGCAAGGTCAGCAGATGAAGGGGTTGTGTCCCTGGGTTCTCAGACCTACAATGGAAGTCCATTGGCCATTGAATTTTCTAAAGTAGTCTCTACCTCCTCCTCTCCTTTGGGTGGTCCTGGCACAAGTCTCAACCTCAACGCTAATGGAAGGAGCATCAAAACCTTTGTTCTGGACAGGAAGAGTTGTAGCAACTCTGCACAATGCTAAGGGTTTTGGAGAACTATCTCCATTTGCTCCTGCGTTGATGTTGTGATTTGCCTTGAAGTTGATTCTGGTTCCTTCTGAACCTATGGTAGCTCTGCCTCTTTACATGCCTCCGCTTCCAGAGTTATGCTTCCCATGGAACCCTCAACCTTGGTTGTTGAGGTAGTATTCTGGGGACTTTGAACTTGTGGCTTCTCTACCATTTGAGTGTCCTTCTGCTGCACAAAAGGTACAATCTACTAGTCCTAGGCGTCAAGGTTTGGGCTAGCCAGCTACAGTCTCTACTCCGATACTTATGGATTTGGATGAGGAAGTTCTCGTCTCTACTCAGGTAACTCTAGGCTTGTTTTTGGGAGTTCTGGCTCAGGTAGTTCTGGGGGATCATGCTGCATGGGCTCTGGATCAGTGGTTTGGGGTGGACTGGTGGTTTCAGAGGGTGGTGATTGGGGTTGTGGTGGTGATGGAGGGTTCTCGGTCATGATGGTTGATGGATAGTTGGTAGGCTAAGGTTCATCCTGAATATGTATGATGAGGGTTGCATGGACTGCTAAGCGAGTGCAAGGGATAGTGGATGAAAGCGGTTGGGGTTCAAAAATTTGCTCGACGAGACCCCTGTTATGAACTTCTTAGCCACTAGTTCTGTAATGAGCACAATGCTCAGTATTTCATTGACATCCTTACCTGTCGACAGGGATTTGTCTGGAAGTTGTGGGAATATCAACAATGTTTGTTTCTTATGCTCTAGTGGTTGTGTCTCCTCCTCCTCCTCAGAGTCTGTCTATGCTAGAGATTCTTTCTTCTTGCCTATGAGCCTAAGGTCGGTCCTATCCCTACTTCTTTACCTTTCTTCTTCAGCATCTCGGCGGGAAAAACATAGTGCATCCTCGACTTGTGTGGGTTTCATTTAACTCCAGGCCACGACATTACCTCTTTGTCAAAGGCCTCCTCGTGTAAGTAGAATGACAACATCCTTGAATGGAATTCCTCCCTGT
This sequence comes from Picea glauca, assembly GCA_000966675.3. Lineage (NCBI taxonomy): Eukaryota > Viridiplantae > Streptophyta > Pinopsida > Pinales > Pinaceae > Picea > Picea glauca. Next base: position 86,205 of record JZKD02S0266298.1, on the reverse strand, counting down.
TGACATACCTCGGTCATACAAACGTATGGTGTCGGTTCATATTGAAGGTAATGTTCCTCGTGTTGCAGTTGAGGAGCTCATGTGGAATGTGAAAACTTTGCATTGCATCGATGAGCCCCTTATACCACTTGGAGAGCATCGTGTTGTTGAAGGTTGTGTTCTCCGAGTCTGCCCTTGAATTCTAGGGCTCAAACATCTTTGTGAGGCACCCCTTCTCTGCTAGCACCAATGGTGTTCTAGCAGGTTTCGTCCACTTGAGCATTGTGAACACAAGCAATAAGTATCCATATGTGAAGGTGCTTCCCTTCTCCTAGACTTCCTCACAAGCCATGAGTAGTTCCTCTAGTAGGTAACTACACCAATTGAATACAACGCCATTGGCACCAAAATCTTCCACTGATAATGCATCCAGTGTGCATTCTCCCTTGTAATACAACCTCATAACTTTATTGGCTATGGTGTAACAACCATTTATGACCATCTCAGGTAGTATGGGGTCTATTTTGGCTAAGCTCCCCCCCCTCTACACGTGAAGCCTTTCATATAGGATGGGCTCCCCTTTATTTTTTTTGTGCTTACTACGACCCTGGAATCCTTTGGACACGTCCTCTCCCTCAAGGGATGGTCCCATAAGCTAGTGGATGTCTTCAGCGTGGATTTTATACCACCTATCCAACCAAAGACTTATGTCGTGCACCCTATTGATCAGGAACTTGGTGCACTGCACAACTTTACCCGTGGTACCAGACACTGGTAAGTCCCTGAGGTTCATGATTGTTGAGTTGAACAAGTTAATAAATTCGGGCTTTGGCACAAACTGCATGCCTCCCAACTCATCTGGAGAGATACTCCAGAAGACATATATGTTCATATGGGGGAACAAGACATGATCTGTTAAGTCGAGATCGAAGAGCTTGACCTGCTCTACCTTCCCCTTGAGATCACCCATGACCTCAACTCGGGGGTCGTAGGGCTCATCTGATATTGCATATTTGGACACGACGCTTCGTCTTCCTGTATCTATCAACATTGTGAGTTCTATATTATGAGAAACTTCCATGGCGAAATAGGGATTTGGTGGTCACAACTATGGGTCTCAAGATTACACATACTTGCTCGCTCTACAGAATTCAAAAATCGCTAAGTGCTTTATGAAAATAATGCATTCTATAATGATTTCTCAGAGCCTTATACTCGGGATTATCTGGAAAGTTCAATAATAATTGTTTTTCATCATTACCCTATGGACACAACTTGGATTTGAGTTTTCTGACGAGACAGGTTAACGAGGTAAATCCTATTGGTCGATTCTGGCATTTATTGTGCAAGTTGGACAGGAACGTGGTCGATTTCAGGCCTTATCGTTCGACAGATGATAATTTCGGTGTGAATATCGATGGAATATTTGTTTATCATGAATTTATGGCTTAACTGAATTAAGATGGGGTATCGTAATAGAAATAAAGGTAGTGATTGGACTGGGTTCGTGTGGCACATGGACTTAGATTGCGTTTAGATTCATTCTCCCTCCAACCACAAAGGGGTCCCCGTCATATTAATGACTGTCATTAATGGTTTATTGACACTTCTGATCCTACATTGTTGAGTAATCAGTTCTGCATCAAACCACACTTAGATAGAAAAAGAAATGAACTACATGTCATGGCGCAACACTGCACACATCGACTTTATTAACTGAATTTACAAAAATTGCAGAAAAACTCAAATCTAACTACTTTACATGCTCCTTCAGACTAGAAAAAAAGTCCTTTAGCTCAGTTCTGAAATATATATGGTTTCATGCGAGCTCCATTCACCCATCCTAGCCACAACATACCATCTAGTTGTGAAAGTCTGACAGCTCCAGAAGGTTAGATTTCCGCAACTATAAATGGCCCCAACCAATGCATTCACAACTTTCCTGGATGCTTCTAGTACCGACTATCATAGACTATGACCTTGTCCCCTCACACAAATACTTTAGTATTAATGTGCCTGTCATGCCAATATTTTTTCCTTTCTTTCTCAACGAATACATGGAAGTTTGCTAAAAACTTGGTCTCTTCAAGTTCTTGTAACTCCATGATTCCTTGCACAATTGATTTTTCCTTCGACATGTGTGTGATTTGTGCAATGTAAAAACTTGGAGTAATGAATTCTCCAGGCACCATAGCCTCTTTCCCATAAACTAGTTGAAATGGAGTGTACTTGTGGAGTTTCTTTGTGGTTTTCATGTAAGCCAATAGTACTGTTGGAACTCTGTTATATCAATCTTCCATGTTTGTGCAACAAACCTTCGTTAATCCTCTTTCTGGAATATTTTTGAATGATTCTACTATTCCATTGGTTTGCAGATGGTAGGGACTGCTTTTATGATGTTGGATAAATAAATCTATTGTAAGATTTTCTATGGTACTACTGATAAAATGAGCTCCCTGGTCACTAGTCAGACTCCTAGGACATCCAAATCGAGTGATAATATTTTCAAAATTGAACCTAGCAGTAGTGTTAGTCGAACAATACTAAAAAACTGTTGCCTCATCCCAACGTGTAAGGTAGTTAGTTTCAGTAATAATGTACCTATCCTTTGAATGCTTAGCTATGGGGTTGATCGGCCTAATAAAGTCAACCACCCACTTCTCAAAAGCTTGTAGAGCTCGAACTGGTTGAAGTGGAAATTCATATCGCCTTGATGGTTTAACCACTCTTTGACAAACATCACATTATCTATCATATACCTTTGCATCCTTGAAGAGTGTGGCCCACCATAGTCTAGCTTGAATAAATTTCTGTGCAATGGCCTTTCCTCCCACATGACCTCTCGAAAATACACTGTGGAACTTGTTGATTAAGGTTGGTTGTCATTGATGCCAACCCTTGAAGAAAGCCCCACGGCACAAAGGTTTGGGTAATGGACCCAATATTGTTTGATGTAAACATGAATCATTATTTTCTTGTCATAATTGATAAAAATTAAATATGGATGAACTCCAAAGTGGTTCCCTTATGGTGAAAGCCCTCACGGGAAGACGCTTTACAGAGTAAGAGAAACCATGCTTAATTGTGGAATAATGAGATGAAGGAAGATGAATTTTTTAGGTAAACTATCCTATATGGATAGTGCGTGTCATTCCATTTCTGGTGGTATGTGGAATGTCACATAACTCCTCACGGTTAGAGAGTTATGGCCATGAGAAGTTGGAGACCCCAGGTTTGGGTAATGGACCCAAGTTTGTTTTATGGATAACGGTATGATTTATGATATATTTTCAGATAATACTATTCTATATGGATATTACATGTCATTCCATATCTGGTGGTATTTGGAACGTCACATGACTCCTCACGATTTGAGAGTTACGGCCTTACGAAGTTGGAGGACCCTTATATGTCATCTAGAAGCCCCAAAAGGTCAAAGTAGTCAAAGTGATTTAAGAGATTTTAAAAGGTAAATAATAAAGTGAAGTAATGTGTGTATTATAATTCAAGCTGAATACAAAATAAATTATTTCAATAATAAATTTAATGGAGAAATTAGAAGTGGGTTAACCCTAAAATAAGGAAAGTGGGGCCAAGTGATCTAGAAGATGTTTTTAAGGAAGCTACTTGGAGAATATAAATAAGAGGCAAGGCTCTCTCATTTTAATCACACTTGAGCATATTGAATATCTATAGGTGTTTGAGTTAACCAAGGATATCTAAGATGAAATTCTGAGGGAAGGTGAATAAAAGAAGGGCGAAATGCAAGGAAGGACAAATTCTTTTGATGGTGCTTTCTAAGGTATGTTATTTACAGGTCATCTCACCATTTTCGCTACAACTTTTTTTCTATAATGATTCAGACCGTGAAATTGATATTCCATTGAGAAAACATATCCAAGTATATGTGGTAAACAATTCATATTGTGGGTCATTGTATTTTTGGATTTACACTCCATGGAAAATAGGGTTTGTGGCTAGTCCTGAAACTAGTCAAAAACATGTGTTTCGGGTAAAAATGTCACAACTTCTTCATAACAAATCCAAATTTAGTGACACCAAATGTGTTAGTTAGGGTAAAGTATTTAGTATTATTTATCACACTTTCATATCAATTCAACAAACTTTCCATGCGAGGCACTCTCTACAAGGTCGCTCTCTAGAATAAGCGAGAATTCAATAAGGTATGCCATTTTTGCTATAACTCCTTTTCTGAGAGGTTCCAAGTAGTGACACCTAGAGAAATTGCATAAAAAACATTGACTAACATTGTATATCATTTTCATATCTTTATACATTACAGGTACAAATTTAGTATAACTTCAAGTTAGGGTTCTTGACTAATCCAAAACTAGGCATGTGAGAGTAAAGAAAAGTTTGATGAAAATGCTAGTATCTTGTTGTTGAAGTTAAGGAAGGTTTGCAGAAATGTTATCATATACACCAAGTCTATTATAGATCTACAAATCAGATTTGGATGATGAAATTGATGAGAGATTTTGGTTGAGGTACATGTTGAGTACATGGTTGAGACTACTAGTTGATGAGTTGGCACATACATGACGTGTATAGTTGATGATGTTGGTACATATTGATGAGACATAGTTGATGAGTACTTGAAACATGATTGGTACATACTTGGTACATGTTTGGATGCACTTGTTTATGGTACAGGTTGATTACAAGTTATTTAGTACAGGTTGGTGCATGGTTGATGCACTTGTTTATGGTATAGGTTGATTACATCTTGAGGTACAGGTTGATGCATGGTTCAAATTTATTGGTACAGGTTTGCAGTGGTATATCTCACAGTGATAGGTTGACAGTGGTTCCATCATTCTACTTCTACTTCAGGGTGGCAAGATGGGGCAAGGATGGGTGGTTGTAGCCACCTTCCAGTTGTAGTCAGAGAACTTAGGGGGTTGTAGCCTCCTTCTGGTTGTAGCCAGAGAATTAGGGAGTTGGAGCTTCCCTCGGGTTGTAGCCTGATAAACTAGGGGGTTAGAGCCTCCTT
>JZKD02S0266298.1:24302-39363 GCA_000966675.3 Picea glauca | reverse complement strand
ATCAATGGCTCAGGCGCGGCCCGACCCCGACCTTCTCAGCTGCCTTGTCTTTAACCCGTGTGGACCCCTTTTTCCGTCATGACATCTCCCTTTCCGCCTTTCCCTTGCCACCATGTGTCACCATTCACCCCTCTCTCACTCTTCCATATGGCCTTTTCCTTGTCTCATCATCCATTTACCACCCGCCATGTATCCCTTTCCCTCCATGTCAGCTTCTCACTACATTGAGCCTGCCCCATCTATTCTCCCGTCGTCTCTGCTTATATCCCTTATGACTTATGTCATCCCCCGCCACCTCTCTCGCCTCTCATCGTTATTACGTCGTCCTTGTGGTTGTGGCCCCGTCATTCTGTAGCCGTACCCCACTTCCCGCGTTGGCCTCTATACCCGTCCTTCAAGCTATTCAGTTTTTCCAGGTGGCAGCACGAGGAGTCTTCCATGTCCCAAAATGTTGAGTTGGCCAGATTGTCTTCAATCCTAAGAATCAGTTATTGAAGCGGTTGGTGGTGGTTAGACATCGTCTCCTCCATAATGGGAAGTCCTGCATTGAATTAAAGGCACGTCGATTCGCCGAATACACTGTCAGGAGATCGATCGCGTCTGCCATAAGTTGCACGACCATTCAAATATTGCAGCTCCGTGTTGTCAGAAGCCATGCAGACGCAAAGCTTTCAATGCTATGTCTCGATTTTGTTGTTGTTGTTAGTTTGAGTATATGAAGGCATTTTAGCCATTTTTGTATCTATCGATGGTAGAGCTAAGCTCCTGACTGTAAAGTTTTCATGACCATTCTGGATTCCTGGTTATGTGTCTGTGTTTGAGACTTCTTGGTTTATAACAAACATATTCCATTTTTCATCTCTGTTTCGTCTTGTACCGGAGAATTCACAGTCGAATGATTCGCGTGGATTGAACAATCTTGTTATAATAAAGGATTTGTTGTGACATTGTTGTGCCCTCTGGTATCTATATTTGAATGTGAAAGGATTTTGCGCTCGAATGCTTTCTTCTCCAGTCTGTTACAAATTGGATGTCTATGACAGGCTTTTGCACTCTTCTCATGCAAGTGTTCCACCTACTCACCCTTTTACTGCAACTCACTGTTTGAAGTTTATCAAGACCTCACTCGTTTGTGCATGCATGGCCCAATTTCTGAATTGAAACAACTGTTCCGAGTTTGCTTCCATTTGATCACCCCTTTTAAACAAATCGTGACATTAAACTGATGGGTGTCGGGCTCTGCTCCTGCAAGCAATCCAGGAGTGACTTCCGTCGTCAACACCAGGCTGATTCACCTTCCCTTTGTTGAATATCATGCAACTCAGACAAAGCTTGTTGTTCTAACTGAGGTAGCTTAAACTCCACTATAAACCTTGTCCGTACTTGGTCAAGTGTGAACGCTTGACCTTTCATTCCCAGCACTCCTGAATCAATAGCCTTCATGTACCATTTGAGAGCGTGACCTCTCAAGGTAGTATGAAAGTCAACCAATTTATTCGCATCAGGAGTCCCTCTGGACCTCTAGATTGCTTCACAAAAGAACCAATGTTGCTCAACATCTTTGTCTCCCTTACCCCATAATTATGGGTATAGAGCAATTGAACCTCCTACATGACCATCCACTGTTGATAGTGTTTCTCCTATTAATATAAAACCTAACGGTCCTACTTGTGACCTACCAGGGGATCCCAATATCCTCCCTGTACTCGCACTTCCCGGTTGTGACTGACTAACTAATTGTACTGAAACATAATTAGCATAAGAGGGTAGTATTGTATTTACCACTTGTATAGAAGACACTTGGGGTATGGGCAATTTGGGGTTGGTGCCACTAGCTTTGGGGCAATTCTATTTGATCTGGGGGGTCTTGTTCTCTTCCTATGGAGTGGTCTCTTTAGATAGATTCCTGATCTTTCTTGTCATCGAGGTTGAATCTTCTCTTTCCTCTTCAAGATCCATGTCTGCTTCCTTCTCCCTTTCTTCTACACCTTATCCTTCTTGTTCACCCTCCTGGGGACTTCTTTCTCTCTACACTTCTCTCTCACTTAGTATTTGACTGGCCAATCTTTCTTATCTTCTCATCTTCCTCAACTCTTCCATATGTCTTTCCTCTACTTCTCCTGGTCTGACTTCTTTTCACAACTTCTCAGATTGTTTTGCTGCTTTCTTTATCTTTCCACGCCACCACTTCTCAACTATGGCAGCTCTTTTCAAGGCCTTTTCATCTCTTGAGTCCATTTCTTGTTGTTTCCCCCACCTGTCAAAGAACCCTTTCCCCTCTCTCAGGCCAAGACTCCACCCCAAACTCACCCTACCCCAAGAGAGGGTGTTTATGCTTCCATCTTAGTCAGGGAGATAGTCATCATCCCCTATTCCATCAAGAAAACTTTAATCCATAGGGTGATTTCTCTCAACAGTCTTCCCCTTGCGTCTTTCTTGAAATCCACTTCTGCTCATGAAAAATATTGGTGATTCTTAGCTGCAAACTCAATAATGTATCCTTCTAATGTGATATTGACCTATAAATCAATCACTCACGTGACTAGACAATCCAGTCGATGAAGTGTTGCAATCTTTTAAGTATCCCAAGTATAGGTCCTTTTGACTCCTTCTTGGAACTCTGGAGCTTCTTGGAGCCTATCTATCCAATGGAAAAAATCTTTTGGGAACTTAACCTAGAATATATCGTACTGGTCGCTCGATCTTTCTGAGTAAAAGACTGTCTCCCAAGCATATTTCATAGATTTTCTTCTCATCTCCGCTTCTTTCCATATGAAGGTGTCACAATTTCTCTCCCACCATTGGTCAATATTAGATCTCTAAATCCACGGAAGCATCCTCCCTATAGGTTCCAACAATGGAACCATTTTGTTGGTGCAAGATTTATCAGACCAGGTTCCTTCTCAGGTTACCAACAAAAAGTACCGTGTAGTCTAGAGCACTGTCATTTTCATCTCCTCCGAAGAGAAGAAGTCTCACTCAAAGAGTGGCTAAGACAAAAGGATGGGGAAGGGCAAGGAGAATACTTAGGTGGGTTCACAGAATCTTCAAGATTCATCTTGATCTTGTGCAATACAAACTAACTACAGACTATATTTGATCTCATACATACAGGAAATGAAGCTACTTAGGTTGCGAAAATAATTCATACACAGAAACATCATATGAAACTTGTGAAGCATGACAATGTACTGTAAAGATACAATGCAGAAGTATAAACACAGAATGACGCAACATATTTTGAAATTTTGGATCCTTATTCATGTATTATCTTCAAATCTTTCTCAGTTACAATTTTAGAGATACAAAGTAGTGCTCTATTATAGACTCCTAGCTCTGGACCCATGTCGCAGAGCTCTATTTATCTAAAATGGGGTACATATTAAATTTACAGAACTCAAGCCTGACCTAGTACTACTAACAACAACAAGGGGATAACCTTTTACAATCATGATCGAACCCTTTTACAATCATATTCATCCCTATATATAAGTTAAGTCGTGTCTTCTAGCTTTGAGCTCGCATGCTTTCTTGTTTTGTTACAACTGCTCTTGCCTTGCTGACATTGCGTTGTCCTTTTCACAACTGATTTCTTTTACTTTTCCTTGCTCTTTTGTCCATCTTCTTTGTAGCTTGCACAACTCGTACTAGACCAAAACTAGGACCGTAATCCTTCTTGCATAGCTTCCCATCCAAAAACGAAGGGCCCAACAAGTTGGTTATTTGCCAAAAAGGAAAAAGAGTTTTTTTCTTTTAAGTTCTTTATTGATTTCTTGAAACATAAGTAGCTTGTAGTCAAGTGAAAGTACGTTTTAAGTTTTCATTACAAGATCTTGAAAAATTTAGTTAAAAAAAGTGTGGTTATTCGGTTGGGTGACAGGCTATAGCCTGTGGATTAGTTGGGAAACTTTCAATAGCTCGTAAATTCAACGAATTCCTTGCACTTTTTATTTTTTACAACTTTTGCAAGTATACGCAGGCTGTAATAGTGAAACATGCATATGTACACGATTTGTAGTGGTGCAACTAGCATATGTACGTGGGCAGTAATGGTGCAGGATGCATATCTTCTAAAAAATGGTTTTTAAAGAAGAGCTACTCATCAGTGCTTTGGAAAAAAATGGAAGTAAGAGGGCCAAGGTCGTGTATGCATGAATAGAGAAATTCAGGGTTATAAAAGTTACTATAACTTAAATATATCAAAATACAATTAGATGTTCATAAGATTACAATAATGCCATAAAAACTGGAGGCATATGAAAACAATAAAACCTAGAGTGTGTTGTTCCTCTGAATGTGTTGGGTCTGAGATCCCTTTGGATGTACGATTGTAAGAGATCCCTTCTCCTGCAATCACACTCAAAATAGTGATACAATTTAAATATATATATAAGTACATACCTTCGACAACATCGGTAGGTTGTGGCACCATCCGACATCAACGATAAGAAATGTCAAACCTTAAAACTCCAAAGGTGCTCCACCTTGTAATCTAAGGGTAGTTGGAGATGTGCTAGGGTAAGTTGCACTAGGACATCCAAAAATTAGTCCCAACTCTTCACATAAACTTTCACTGCAACTGGAGTTGACAGTGCAACTGGCACTACAACTGGTGTTGCAACTAGTACTGCAACTGGTGTTTCAAATGACACTGCAACTGGTGTTGCAACTGGAGCTACAACTAGCACTACAACTGGTGTTTCAAATGACACTACAATTGGTGTTTCAACTGGCATGAAGGAACTAGAACTGCAACTGGTGTTGCAACTAGCATGAAGGAACTAGAACTGCAACTGGCACTGCAAACCTAGGGTTTTATGAGGAAACCCTAATTTATCTACTTCAGAAATTTGTAGATATAATTAGAGGAAGAGTTGTGCCCTGCTTAGGTTACCTTCTTAGTGATTTCAATAAGTGTTCAATGAACTTGGCATTGGGGGAAACTGAGGATGTTCCTTCCAACGGTTAGATTGTTATGAAGGAAACCAACATCGATACCATGTTAAATTTTTACTTATACAACTAGCAGTTACGGTTCTTCTTTACTATTATAATCATTTAGCACATTAGCTACATAAATAGGATCACTGAAAGAGAGACAATCACAGAAACAATAGAAACACACAAATTATCATGGTAAACCCTCATGGGGGAGAAAACCCAGCAAAAACTTCCTCAATATAGATAGACCAAAGACCAAACATAAGATCCTCCTCTACTCTTTCACTAGGAAGAGTACCACACAACTTGACCAAGAAATGCCAAGAGATAGACCATAAACCCTCCTTGACGTCACCCCCAGTTGTTGTAGCAGTTCCTCGAAGACTTGCACACTTTTTCATAGTTGTAGAGCTAGTGTGGTGAGTATGTGCAAATGAGGCATTGGCCTCTCTTATAAATAGTGGTATGGCCAGCCTATAATTAGGTTTGGCCAACCTATAATTATGTCTAGGTTGACCTGTCACTTTACTCTCTTAATTTACAATTAATTGTCAAGGCACAATAGGGCCAACTTTTACTAAGGCATAATAGGGCCTAATTAAATATAATATAATAATATTATTCAACTCTCTCTCGTGTAGATCAAAGTTACAATATTTCAACACAAGTGAGGTTGGCATAAAGATGTCAAGTCTTGGGTAAATCTTTTGGGTATAAAGGAAGAGGTCGCTTTGTAGGATAATGATAATATCAAGCATATTATTGCATCTAAATTTAAGGAGAAATTGTGGTAGAATAAATAATTAGAGGATACGAGAAAATTAAGCTACTATAACGAGGTGATCAACCCTAATCTAAAAGATCAAAAGTATCTCTTTGTTTGACTAGATTAAAGAAGAAAATCAACATTGCCAAAAAAATGTCAAACTCTCACAAGCTCCATAATGAAACTAGGCATTGGACAGTTCCCAAAACGTCGTGGGTCATAAGAATTTGTCATATTTGTGATAGTAAGAGGGTTGAAGATGAAAAACACTTTATCTTGGATTGTCTTGCATACACCCACATTAGATCACAATTTCAAAGTATTTGCTACAATACCAACCTTCCTAACATTTTCACTCATCAAAACTATAGTGATTTAGGAATGCTTCTCTTAAAGCTTTTCGAGTATAGAAATATAATTTTAAAGAAACTCAAGTAATTTCCTTACCTTAACTAAAGTTTGATAAACCAAATTTAATCTTAGTACACAATAATCATCATCACCATTATCACATATATTAATGCAATATGTATTATATTAATTAATTAAAATAAAATAAAAAACATATAAAAATATATAATGGATAAGATATAGTATATGATTTGTGTAGAAGAGATGTATCACTTAGATTCATGTAATATGTATTATATTAATCAATTAAAATTAAAAACATAATATCTTTTAATTTATAAAATTTTAAAAAATCATTACAAACTTATTTAATTATAAAAATAATTTAATAAATTAAAATACTAAAATCAATTTTAATAAAAAAATAATGATCATCATCACAATGAAGACATTTAATTTAAATCGATTTTAATAAAAAGTAATAATGATCATCATCAATGAAGACATTTAATTTAAATTAAAGGATGAAAGCACAAAATTAATAAATAAATAAAATATATATACATACATTCCATTAACATTGATCCTATTAACATTGGGAAAAAAGTTTATGCACATAAATTTTCTATCTTAGTTTCTTAATATATAAAAAAAAATCTAACATTACCCCTACATATATCTATCCATTTTTATCCATTTTAAATAATTTTTATTTCAAAAATAATTATTTAATTAAATATATTAAATAAATATTTAAGTAATATAAATAAAAAAAAATTCCCAAATTACATAGTATAAAAATATTATAACAATAAAGACATCATTATTATTTACAATCATTATCATTAACAACATTTTTATTTAATTAAAATAAAATTAATTAATATATATATATATATATATATATATATATATATATATATATATATATATATATATATATATCATTTTCAATTATTTAATCATCTTCAAATAATAAAATTAAAAGATTATTATAACTAAATGTTTATTAATTAAATTTAATTTAAATGATTATGATGACATGTCATCCTCTCAATCCAAATTCTATTCATATAATTAACATAACAAAAACTTCAAATTTCTATAAAATCAAATTTTTATAAAATCCAATATATCATATCTTAAACAATATCAATCCAAATTACACCACCATATCTCTCGGCCTCTACACCAATCTTAACCAATATTATCCCAAACTTAAATTACACCACCCTATCTCCCAATCTCTACACCAATATTAACCCCAAATTTTAATATAGAAAAATAATAGCAAACACTTGCTATAATAACCATCCATCCTATTTCCTATGGTCTTCCTTTATTATTGCCTAAAATTGAAAGCAGATACTCATATATATTTCAGTTGTACTAGAGAATTTCACTGCCATATGTCTCCATCAAACTATATTTACCTAAACGAAAAAGACAGCGAGTTACAACTTATTGTGTACTATTTTTCTACTTTTTATGTAACATACAAGTACCATTCTTCTATGGAGAGACCATTTGGCGGGTCCCACTTCAAGTTTAACCTTGCCTTCACTTTGAGTGTACGTCTCAACAATGGTATATTGTTGGTATCTAGAAGTTTAAACCAACTCGAGGTATGGTATTCATCTCTACGAGATTAAAGTAGATCGATGAAACACAAGTGTTGCAGTTTTTTTTTTTAAATTATCATGATATTACCAACTATTAATAGAGAATGATTAACTATTAATAGAGAATGATTATAGAGTTATTTTAATTATTGATTTGTAACTATTGATTTATTAGGCATAAGAAAACTTTGAAGTATTTTTTTATTATTATAAGTAAGAGTGTTACATAAACATGCATACATAGCATTTGGTAAATAACCACAATGTACAAATATATATAGAATCTCATTTATCTCCCTTTAATAAAAGTTAATTATTTAAATAAAAAAGTAAAAACATGTTTTAAAAGTAATAATTAAATGTATTGATCTTCGACAAATCATGGTATAATTTTTAAAACATTCAACAATATTTATAGATTTCAATGTTTTCCCATAACCAAATTGGATGGGACGATTCATTTTTTTTTTGTTTTCCATCAGAGATTGACTTTTTGCATTAATGAACATAGTAGATCCATACAAATTGGCAACATAAGAGCTCATGAAAACAAAAAATAAGTGCTTTCTCTTTCGTGATATGGTCATGTACTATGTAATAGCTTTATGAGTCTTTTTGAACTTTCTATTGGTTACTTGAGTCCATCTCTTGGGATTATCTTGAAACATAGTGTCTGGTGCATGTATTGGAAAGCCTTTGCTTCAACCCTTATGGAGTGACCTTGCCAAGTTCCATATATCCAATCGCTAGTTTCAATTGTAATGTTTACTCATCTCTCAATAGTTTTGTTTTACCACCAATTAGCTCTTTGTTGGAATCCTCCAAGTCTACTGGTTGGATGGGAGAGGATGCTTCCTTTGTCTAAACATCCATGCAACACATATAAGCTTTTCATGTCCTAACTACTATGATATATCCTACAAAGGGTGAAAATTCAACTTCATACTTCCACCTTCTTCTTGCAATGGTTTTGGAGACTCCTTTGGTGGCAAAAGAATTGATTTCTCATTGGGATGATATGGCGCCCCTTCCATAGGGATGGTTGGCTAAAGATCAAAGATCTCTTCCAAGGGATATTCTTTTTCTATAAGATGTTTTTCCTTGGTGCCCTTTCACCATATAGGATTCCTATGACTTATTTCTCATTGAAGGGCCATCCTCCTAATGATGTTTAGGGCCTTAGGCTACCACATCCATGTTTTATAAATACGCTTTTCATCTAAAGGTGGTCTACACATGGTCCATTGACTATTTCTAGACTTAACCCTTCTCTTCTGGCCATACCTCTTCTAAAAATCCTTTAGAGAAGTCCATTTCGACACAAATCCATGCATAGGTAGTGATATGCTTCTTCTATCTTTCTTCCCCATAGAAGTGGAATTTGCTAATGGAATTCCTAATAGCACTTAGATATTCATAAGAGTAGAATTGGAGAGGGATATTAGGGAGTCATACCTATAGTAAAGCTAATAAAAGAGTGGGATCAAAGTAGGAAACCAAGGTTTCATGCATAAAATAGTGTACTCCTAGAACCAAGGGCCTAAGGTTGGGATGAGATCCATGTTTGAAACTGAATCAAATTCCACAATGAGGATCCTTTTACACATAGGTTAATAATGGCTTCATCTTGGAGGAATGGTGTCCAAGTTAGAGAAATCCATTAATGGAGACTGACCAACGGGGGGAAACCCATTGAAATGACAGATATGTCTGTGAGGCAAGTAAGAATCTATTTGTTCAAAGGGATTTATCGTCATAAGGATGGAAGGGATGACCATCATCTTTACCATCATGTACTGCTATGAAGAGGAATGTTTTATAGACAACTAAACAATCACCATATCCACAAAAGAGATGGCATCCTTAAAAAAAATTGACGGGTTTGCAGGAGCCATACTTAGAGAGAAGCCCCATGCACAACACTAGAAATGGATCCAACCAACATCGAATCTTAAAGGAAGGATGTACCAAGAAGCTCTAAGGAATGACAATGAATGCCCTCAAAAAGATGTACAACAACTAAGGAAAAACCCTAACTGCTCAAAAACATCACACCTCTTCCATTCTTTATATGATCTCTTAATTATCCTCCGTATAATGATTATATTGTTGGAAATTAATTGTATCTACAAATATTATAATGTGAAGACCTATTTATTATAAATTCTAAAAATTTAAATGTTCACAACTTTTAATCTGTGAATATAAATCTTAAACTAAAACACCAAATTAGTATGTTTAACAATATATTTACATGATTTAATACTTAATTATTTTAAAATTTCAATTTTTTATAAAAATATAATGATATAACAATACGATTATTTTTTTAATATTTTATTTCTTTCAACATCTCAAACTTGTGTTTTGAATTTTAAACATTATCTACCTCTAACTATAATTTATGTATTATTGTAATATTAATCATTGACGTTTATTAAATCTTCTTTAATTTAAAATCATAATTGCCATGCTTCCACATGTAACGGTTACATAACTAACCAACACACAAAGTCAAGAAGAACCATGCTATTCATAAGTTGGATTGTCCATGAAACTCCCTCACTAATATTTAAGTTGTACTTAGAAAATTTGCCACTCCATCAAATTATATTTACCAAAACGAAAAAGACAGCGTATTCTGTACTATTCTACTTTATATGTACCATTATTATTTTCAGAGACCATTTCGGATGGTGGGTCGTAGTTGAAGTTTAACCTTGCCTTCACTTTGAGTAAGCATCTCTACAATGGTATATTCTTCATACCTAGGTAATTGAGCCTACTTCAAGTTTGAAAAGAAAGAGTTGTACATTTTTTGTAAATTATCGTTTAATGGTTAAGAACATGTGTTTTCTCTTAAGAGGTCACAAGTTCAAATTTAGCAGGGGGTAGGGTATGCATATTTTCATATACTTTATCAGTCAAATCGTTGGGCGGAGGGGGTCCCTTGTCCCACAATCAAGGTGGTCTCATACACCAGTTTGGTGTTTGGCTTGATCGTGACCTTAAAAATGGATTATTATTATTATTATCATGATTACCAATATTAATGATAAAGTTTATAGATTGGTTTCAATTATGGGATAAAGATTATATATTAATCTTAGTTATTGATATATTAAAAAATAAAAATTGAAAAATAAATAAATAACAAATCTAGAGGGGGTAGGGTATGTATACCTTCATAGATTTTATCAGTCAAATCATTGGGCAGATGAAGTCTCATACACCAATACACCAATTTGATGTGTTTGGCCATGACCTTATATATATATAGTCATGATGCAATGAAAGTTAACTATGTTTTTTTTAAGTAATAATTAGATGATGCAATGAAAGTTAACTATGTTTTTTTTTTTAAGTAATAGTTAGATGTATTATCAAAACTTTTCATTGGGAATTATCCAAAGAACTATGGTACACTTTCTAGAAGATAATTCTAAAATCCAGTTCTTTTCCTATAATCCAGTTCTAATATCTAATTACACATGGGGTTAGTCTAGAGATCTGCAGATCCATTCCCAACTACAAGATTAATGCATGCTAACACAATTCATCATACTAACTTGCAAAAGAGAGTCAAAGCGATTAAATTGCAACAACAAACTGATTAACATAATAAAAATGCATGTACAGGAAAATAAAGAGAACAAGTAAACTATGAAATGCATAAACAAACACAAAGACAATTACCAGACTGTTGGTGCCCCCCCCCAACAAGTCGTGGTCACTTTCTAAAAGCACACCATGCGCTCAGCAAGATGAATTCACCATAAAAACTCAAAAACGCGGTTCTTGTATAATCTGGCAATGTAAAATGACAAAACAGAGTAAAACCATATTTCTATCTATCACATTGATGCTTTTGCGACTTAACTTATGTCTGACCACCTTGGTGGTATTTATAATGTTTACAGACCAAGTGGTCGACCACAGGAGGATCGAACCACTTCTAAATTTGACAATTTGCATTAAATGATGCCCTAACTGATAAAACAGAGCGAGCCAATAATCGCTCAGCTGAACAACTAAAACTAAGTTGTCAGGAGCTCAATAGCTGGAGGGGGAAAGCATGAACAAAACCCATGTTCCCGATTCGTCCATCACTAGCTTCCAATACCATAACCACCAAGTCGCCCTCCGTTTTTGTGTAAAACATAGTGCCAGATCGGGTACCATAACAAGTGTTGGAAGGAGTGCCGGACTGAGTGTCGGAAGCAGAAACATAGTGCATTTTTGCCCTGTAACATAAAAAAAACGTGAATCAGATCCTTGGAAGTGTAAAAACATGATGAATTATACTTGATACAATCATTAAACATGAATCATACGTACCTTATGTCGATCATATCGTTTTAACATAAAATTCTTCAAAAAGCTCCTTCAAAAGATGAAAAACACATATGTACATGCGGAAAACTTGTATAATAACCGTCATAAAAGTGATCATATCTCGAGCCCAACATTACCCCCACACTTACGATTTTGCAGGTCCCACTACAAACAAAAAGAAGTTACCCCTCGTGACTAGGCTTGCTAAGGAGGATCGGCTTTAGAAGCCTCTCCTTCTTGCTGTGAGGACTTTGCCTTGTGCTTCTTATATTGCTTCAGTTGTGCTCTGAGGTTGTGGTTGGGTTTGGTCATCCCATCGACCAATCGTTGAAGAGAGTTAACTTTTGTTTGAAGGACTGCATTGTCATGATGAAGGTGTGTATCTATTGTCTTCCTTTCCTCCAACTGTTGGAGAAGCTGATGGTTTTCCTTTTGTAGTTCCTCTATGGTTAGGGTAGAACTAGTGATCTCCGAGGAAGGCTTAGATCTTTTGAGGGATGTGGACAATCTATCAATTTTAGGATCTAGAGTAGGCATGGGTGAAGTAGGAGTGATGGGAGATCGGTAGGGTGAGTTAGGTTCTGATTTTGTTTTCCTTAGTGGCTCTAATCCATCCGTAGAAACTTCCCTAAGTTTCTTATGAGGGCTCTCAAGGTCGGAGGACACTTGGATAGGGTCCAAAGTAGGTGGAGGTTTTGCATAAGGCTTGGTTCTTGTGCTCCAGGTACTCTTCCGAAAGGGTCCTTTACCAAATCGATTGGCTCCCCTCTTGTTTGTGGGAATGATGGGAAAGTCTTGCTGCATTACTTCTTGGAGATTTTTAGGTGTAGCATCAAGAGAGAGTGAAGGCATTGGGGGGTTAAAAATAGGCTTCTTTTGGTCTTTTCTCTTAGTCTTTTTACCCGATGAAGAAGTAGGGATATCAACAAGCTTTTGGTATTGTTCTGACAAAGAGAGGGTTTGTGCAAGGGGGTTTGGAGTTCTTGGAGAGAGAGGCTTGGATGGAGAGATAGTTTTTAGGCTAAGTGGCTTTTTTCCGGTCTTAACTGTCAAGTGAGGGTTTGCAAATTGGTAGATAAAGGCATCCCAATTTTGCCCCTGTTTCTTTAGTTCGGCTAGAACGAGGAGTTTGATCAAGCCATGGTGGAAGAGACTATTGTGGGGGTTAGTCGCATTCTTCCTCACTTGAGAGGACATCTTCTCCAAGCTTTTGAGAAAATAGAAGGGGAAGTTCAAAGGTTTGTTGAACAGAAAATGAGCCAACAATCTAAAATGACAAGCTTTAAGGTGGAGTATCTACCTTCACATGTAATTCACCTTGTGATGACGATGAGGGGGTTGATCAATTCCGCCTTTATCCACTCAGAATACCCTTTTGCTCCTGAAATGCTCTCGAATTCAGGCTTAAACACCTTGTTATAACTTGAGCACAACAATTAGTGGTTTTTGAACCATCTATCTCCCATCCTTGGGAGCTTTGTGGTTGCAGGAATGGACTCTTCTGAAACTTCAAAGGTAAGAGACCCTACATGTGTTGTCTTACCATCGAAACCAACTACAAATTGCATGGAGAGGTTGTCATCATGGCCCTGCAAGCTAGACAAAAATGACCCCCAGCCTGTGCGCAAAAGCACTTCTCTGCACTGTGAAAATTCAAGAATGGAAAAAAATTCTACATAGGAGGAGGGTTTGTACCTCCTGGGCATTGTGTCAGAGGTGAAATTTACCAAGCAAGGGCGTAATCAAGCCAGACAATGGCACAAATTGAGCACAGGATGAATGCATTTTGAATAGGGGATGAAATGGCAGAGGTTGGGCATGATTTCTTAATGCAGGGGAGAGAAAATGGCAAGGGAAAATGGACATAATGGTTGCCCAGCCCGATTTTGAATGCACTTATGGTGGAGTACGTTGCACACATGTGCGTGCAAGCTGCCATGTGTGGGAAATTCAAATTCGATGGCTCGTTTTGGGGCAATGTAATGATGCGTGGTTAGATCAATGTCCAAGTCTTTTGACTTGGACATTTGATCATAAACATATGGAGCATCTACAATCAATTTCTGAAACTAATTCATTTGAATGTAATTGAGTTCTGGTTACCTGGAATCTAGGACAGTTACTGGTGTGTAATTCACATGGCACTTCATTCGACACCTCATACGACATTCCATATGGCACCACATACGGTACTTCATCCGGTACGTCTGTGTTAAATACATTTTCACTTCCTGTAATGGATAGCCTGCAAATTAAATGTTTTTGACAATCACAGTGGTAAATGAGCAGAGGCAAAATGTTCCCTTGTTGTTGATTTTGTCGTCATGCTCACTCAATCCTCTTGCATATGACATATAATGTCAAACCTACAATGAATAGGTTATATCAAGGATAAAACATGTATTGTCAATCCTATAATGCACATCTTGTAATGAAAGATAAATCGATAAAGAGTGGTCTGTTAAGTATATGTTCAGTAATTTATAGCACACAAGAGTTAATCATAAAAAATAAAATGACTATCAATGTAATAACCTGTATCATAGAAATAATACAAAAATTCTTGCAAAGATCTACTTCTCTAGGCAATGATCATTTGTCAGCTCATGAACCCCTCCCCCACACCTAAGTATTGTGACACCTCACAATCAAAAGTATAGGAAACTAGTCAGTATCCCCCAATATCCGAAGATTTATAGTATGTCAAGTGTAATGATAAAATTCCATAGCTTGGTCTGACGAGACAGTTAGAAGATGGCCCCACCTATAGGATAAGAGATCTTGTATACAGATAAGAAGTGGTAGGCAAGAGAGTTTCAATATAGTCTTAGAGTTATTTCCCAATGGAAAGTTGCAGATTTCATTAACCTTAACTTAACCACACATATTTCATGTCATCTTTGTCTACAAGTAATGTCGTACATCAGGACAAGTTTAAATTTATTATTTATTTTTGTCATATTACCATCCTCGCTAGGTAGAATGCCTCGCTGTCAGCAAGCCTGCTCAATACTCTGGTGGGTTTACCTAGTCATACCACATGCCG
>JZKD02S0266298.1:8473-23450 GCA_000966675.3 Picea glauca | reverse complement strand
GGTGGTATGGAGAATATTTACAATGTTTAGTCCCATATTTATCTGTTATCTCTTTCATCAGCTGGAAGTGAATTGAGTGCCTTGGTCGGTAACAATTTCACGAGGGACAGTGAAGTGGGTAAAGATGTCTTCATAGATAAATTTGACAACAAACTTCTATGTAGCCCTAATAGGGATTTTGCCTCTACCCATTTGGTGACATAGTCTGTACAAACCAAAATATAGTTCTTCCTACGGGACATGGGTGAAATTGGTCCTATAAAGTCGAGGGCCCATTTTTCGAAGGGTTCTATCATAACTTGGGCACACAAATACATTTCGTTAGTGGACGTAGGTCTTCTTATCCTTTGGCAACTATCACAACTTCTCACATATTTGGCAGCATCTTTGAAAATGCTAGGCCAATAGTAACCCAAATGTAGCACCTTATATGTTGTATGTTTGTCAGAAAAATGGCCACCACATGGTCCATCATGACAGCTTCGTAGTATATCAGGTACCTCGTCCTCTCGGACACATCTACAAATAATCAAATCAGGACCTGTGCGAAAAATATCATGACCAACCCAAGAGTAATTAACACTCTGTGTAATAATTTTCCACTTTTCATGAGGTGACAAATGAGACAGTAAATTCATAGTAACCATATAGTTTTCCATATCCACAAACCATGGGGTATTGATAGAAAGGGCAAAGGGGTGATCGTCTGGGAAACTATCATCTACAGGGATATCATCATCCTCATTTTTTATTCGGGAAAGAAATTCAGCTACTACATTATCCTTTCTAGGTCGATCAAGCACAATGATGTTAAATTCTTGCAATAACAAAATCCACCTGCTCACTCAGCCATTAGTTATAGGTTTATTCACGAGGAATCTAATGACTAAATGATCGATATATACAAATAATTCATAACCTGTAATGTAATGACGAAACTTGTTAATAGCATGAACAACTACCAAGAATTCCTTCTCAGTGACTGTGTAGTTCAACTCGGCAGGGGACAAGTTCTTGCTCACAAAATAAATGGCATAGGACCGCTGGTCCTCTTTCTGCCCTAATACCCCTCCTATTGTGGTGTCGTAGGCATCAATGGATATATGAAATGGGAGATTCCAATTGGGCCCTCTAAGAACTGGTGCCACAAACAACTTATCTTTCAAGGTTTCAAAGGCAGTTTGACACTGCTCAGTCCAAACAAAATCAACATCTTTTATTAATAATCCAAACATAGGTGCAACAATCTTTGTAAAATTTTCAATAATCGTCGGTAGTATCCAGCATGTCCAAGAAAGCTTCTCACCTCTTTCTGATTCTTGGGGGGTGGAAGTCTGACGATGGCCTCAATCTTTGCAGGGTCGACTTTTATCCCTTCAGATGAAACATGATGTCCTATAACCACTCCTTCAATTAACAACATTTTGCATTTTTCATGACTTAGAGATAGGTTCATTTCCTGGCATCTGATGAGGAATTTTTCTAAGTTGTCTAAGGCTTCCTGGTAAGTGTTTCCATAGACTGTAAAGTCATCCATGTAGACTTCCACACAATAATGAACAAGATCGACAAATATCCCTAACACTGCTTGTTGAAATGTGGCAAGAGCATTACACAATCCAAATGGTAAGACCCTATAGGCATAGGTGCCCCAAGGAAAAGTAAAGGTAGTCTTATCCTGGTCTTCGGGTGCCATAAGAATCTGATTGTACCCGGTGTACCCATCTAGAAAGGAGAAATACTTCTTTCTAGACAAGGTATCTAGAACTTGGTCAATGAAAGGTAGAGGAAAGTAATCTTTCAGAGTGGCTTTGTTGAGTTCCCGAAAATCAACACAAATTCTCCATTTCCCGGTCACTTTCTTTGGAACCACTACAAGCGGGGATACCCACTTACTGTTGGAGATGGGATAGATAAATCCGACATTTAACAAATTTTGGATCTCCTCCTTGATTATATCTTTAAGTGTTGGGTTCATCCTTCTTTGGGGTTTCCTAATAGGTGTTACTTCTCCCTGGGTATATATGTGATGGATGCATGTGTCGGGGTGTATACCCTTCATGTCAACGTATTCCCAGGCAAATTCTCTTGATTGTTCTTTAAGGATATCTACTAATTGTTTTTGTTGGTCTGTATCTAGCCTGAAGTTTATGTGTAAAAATTTCCCTAGACTAATCTCGTAGGGCATAGTATAAGACATGGTAGACTCATCTATCTCATAAATAAAAGATGTCGAATACAAAATGGATGGGTCTAATTGTTCTTGAAATTATTCCCCAAACATGTATTCAAATTGGGGAAAATACTGTGGAAAATCCACACATGTGATAGCAGAAATAAACTAGTTTAGCACATTTTATGTTGTGTGCTCCTAAAGTCCCCATGCATGGTCACTTGGCAATACAGGTTCTTCCCAATATTTGTTCTCGTATGGACATTCGAGCCACCATATATTCTACATAATAGGTTGAGTTGGAGGGTAAATGGTGAGCTTCTGGATAGAGAGACCATTCAAGATGGTCATTTCTTCTTCTCTACAACCAATAAATGCATTGGTTGTGGCTAGCCAAGGTCTTCCCAAAATAACGGGATGGCCTTTGGTAGGATCCTTTGAATGAATGACAAGAAAATCTACGGGGTAATCCCATGAGGCTAAAGTAACCATGATATCATCTAAAATCCCTTCAGGTATAACCCTAGTCTTATCTGCTAATTCCAAAATGGTTTGGGTAGGTCGAAGAAGAGGTTGCAACTGTAATTGTTCCAAGGTAGTAGTGGTCATAACATTGATGGATGCCCCTAGCTCTATGAGAGTGTTTCCAATGGAGCCCTCATTATTGGTTATGGTCACTACAGGGTTTCCTGGATTCCCATATTTTGCTAGTTTTGGCTACTCTGATATGTATTCGGAAAGTCCTCCTATCAATTGCATTGTAGGGGGGTCCTTTTGCTTCCTAACTGGCTTCTTGATACACAATTCTTTGAATACCTTACTGTAGATTGGAATTTCTTTAATAGCTTGAAGCAGGGGAATATTGACACAAATATTTTTCAATTCATTCAAAATGTCAAATTCTGGTCGGGTGGTAGGTTTCTCGATTACCAATCGGTCTAGATAAGGAGGGACCTTCATAATTTTTGAAGGTTCATTTTGGGGAAGCTTCGGTTCTTGGTTCTTCGGGATAATAACATCTTCCCACCTAGTGTCATCTGTGGGTTTTTTGGTGGTTTCTTCTTCTTCTTCTTCTTGGATGACTACTGAAGGTCTCTGCCTCTCCAGAACTTTTCCCGATCTTAGTTGAATTTCCTGTAATGGAATAAGAATAATAACATACATCGAGAAGGCCTGCATCTAAACATTATGAGGAGGTTGAGGGGGCTTATTATTGGGATTCAGCACTGGCTGTGCCAGTAATAGTGTCAGTCTCAAGGAGATTTCATTTTGATATTGTAGCGTTTTTTGTTGTGGAATAGGAGGTAAAGGTGGTGGAACAAAACCTGGAAGAAGCTGTGGAGTGTTTGGTGGGAACTGAGGATAAATATGGTTGGACATATGGATAGGTGGAGCTTGAGGGTTTTCTTGGTTATGTCCTCCTCTCCATCCTTGAAAGCAAGGATGTTGGTACTAAGTAGACCAGTTTTTCCAACCTGGTGAGTTCCACTATTGTTGTTGTTGATAATAGGGTGGAACTTGAGACTGTGGATCCAGGTATCTGGGTTGATTCCTAGGCTTTCATGGCCTCCTAGGTGCATAAGAAGACTCCCCGGGATATCCACTCCTATAGATGTCTAATAAATGGAGCAATGATGGGCATTTTTCAGTCACATGGTCTTCTATACAAAATCCACAAACTGAAACGTTATCTAATGGGCATTCCCTTGAGGAATGCTTCCTCCTGCATCTTGGGCAATATATGCTCATTGTTGCATTCTCCTCCTCCTGTTTCTTTTTCATTTCTAGGGTGTCCAACTAGGAAGCTATTGTGCTTAAGATATCTATCTTTAAGTTCTCTAAAAGGTTCCCTATCTCTGCTCTTGTGATATCACCTAAACTAAATGGTTTTAAGCTTATATTGTAAGGGTCCCGAACATTCTTTCCTGTTTTAGCTCTACTCCTTGAGTAGTCATATTTCAAAAAATGGTTCATGGGATATGTTACCTGATTCCATCAGGTTAAGAATCTTTAGATATTCTTCTGAAATTCCCTTAAGGAAAAGATCCCTAATTTCATCCTCTGGGAGGTCATGGTATTTTGACTTCTGGGAGATATAACCAAATCTTTCCATATAGTCTTCAAGGGTCTCGTCTTCTAACTGTTGGATTTTAAATATGTCATTACGAGACTCTTTGGTCTTACAATAGTCTTGTTACTTCTTAAGAAAGATGTCTTTCATATCATCCCAAGACCTAATACTGGATTCTCCCAACCCCATGAACCATCTTAGTTCAGAGTCTTTGAGGGTGGCAGGAAAGAGTTTTAATTTTTGGGCATCTTGTATGTAGTTGTAGCTCCTATACAAGATGTCAAATTCAAATAGGAAGGTGTTTGGATCTTCATTTTTTTTACTGTAAACGGTAGGCAATGCTAAGAGAGGAATATTCTTCATGTTGACATTTAGAGTGGTGTCCAAAATCGAAAACCCAAAGGTAGTTTCAGTTTGGTTTCCATTTTCTTCTTCCTCCACATCTCTTACATATTTATGGTCTTCCTGATCATCCATATTGGCTTGATTTCCAAAAAGAGAGTACCTAGGTGGTTTTATCTTTGAAGAAAATAAGGTTTCCCTTTCATGGAAAGGTCTTCCTATGGATTGGATGTCTGGGACTTTACTCAAGCCGGTTGAGACTATTGGTGCCAAAGTTTCTATGTCAATTTGAGAGATGATTACATTGGCTAAAATACCAAACAAAAGATTCACATGTTCATGGTCTATGATGTCCTTAAAATTAGGGTCCCTGGTGGTGGTGTAAAAGCAAAGGTTGTATTGTTTGGTTCTATAAAAGACTTGAGTGGTCTTTCCTCCTTACCTAATATGATTGATGCTTCAATTTCTTGTTCTATAGTGCTCCCTGTGTTAGTCTCTTCAGAGACTATTTTAGCTCTTTAAGTTGAGCTAGCTCCTGTTTTTTGGTATTGGTCTGCAGATTTTATAAGAGGAACGTTCCTTCCCCTAAAGAGGTCAGAAGGAACCTTGGTTTAAAGGTCTGATTTTGATTTAATGTATCTACCTTTTGGGCCTCTAGGCCTATTCATGAAAGAAAGAAAAAACAAAAAGAAAAAGCTACCATTTGGTTTCTAGGTTTATTCATTAAAAAAAAAAAAAAAAAACTACTATGGGGTTTAGGAGAACCTGCTATAGTAGATGCACGGGTTCTTACCTCTCATCTTAAATCTCCCCCGCCACCAAGCTAATGCTAAGGTCTAAGGATGATCTATTTCCTAACTACTTCTTACCTTAAGACAACTCCCCGACAATGACACCAAAAATGATGGGTGTTCTATATGCACTAAAAACACACTAAAAACCCTCAATTAAATTTCCAACCCGGGGTAAGTAAACTTAGAGTTGTAGAAAAATATATGCCAAAGGTAGAAGGGCTGGTAGGAGTATAGTCTAACTAATGATGGTAGCTATCTAAGGCTAATCTACTCAAGAAAAACTGTCTAATGAGCAAACCCTACTAAGCAACTTGAAACTAGGTAACCTAAGTACTTTTGGGCCAAGGATCGATGGATAGTTCTAAGAAGACAAGTAAAAACCCTACTTGAAGCAAACTAGTTCATAACAATAAGCAATGATGTAATGCAAGTTAACTATGTTTTTTTTTTAAGTAATAGTTAGATGATGCAATGAAAGTTAACTATGTTTTTATTTAAGTAATAGTTAGATGTATTGATCAAAACTTTTCATTGGGAATAATCCAAAGAACTATGGTACAATTTCTAGAAGATACTTCTAAAATCCAGTTCTTTTCCCATAACCAAATGGGATCACGACGATTCAAAAGATTTTGATTTCCAATAGAGATTGCCATTTTACATTAGTGAACATAGTAGATTTGTGCAAATTGGCAACACAAGAGCACACAAAAACAATACAGTTAAAATAAGTGTGTTTCCTTATGTGAATTGGTCTTGTAATAGCTTTATGAGTCTTTTTGAACTTTCTACTAGTTACATGACTCCATTGTTTGAGATTGTCTTAAAATATAGTGTCTAGGATGAGCATTAGAAATGCCTATACTTTAACCCCCATGGGAGTGAGATTTCCAACTATTAGAAATAGGGAAAGGAACATAAACTATACTTAAAAAAATTATTTTAGCTAGATCAACAATAAAGCCGTAGATCTAAATTAAAACTCAGATCAGAAACAATAGATCAGAAATATAATAGTTAGATCTGAAACTATAAAGCTTTCTGAGTATGCAGAGTGAAGATCCGAACTTAAACAATATTTCTTAGTAATGCAAATTAATAGATATGGACCTATAGATCTAAAACATTAAATATTTCAAATAATAGATCTAAATATTTCTGAGTAATTCACACTAGTAGATATGATCCTATAGGTTACAACATTAATCATTTCAAATAGTAGATCTACATATTTTTGAGTAATGCACACTAGTAGATCTGATCCTATAGATCTACAAAATTAAGCATTTCAAATAGTAGATCTAAATATTTCTAAGTAATGCACACTAGTAAATATGATCCTATAGATATACAACATTAAGCATTTCAAATAGTAGATCTAAATATTTATGAGTAATGCACACTAGTAGATCTGATCCTATAGATCTACAACATTAAGCATTTCAAATAGTAGATCTGAACTTAAGCAAATAGATAAAACTGGAACTGCAACTTGCCTCTGAATATTACCTCTGTGTAATGAAGAAAAGCTTGACACACATCTGAAATGTTAAGCCTTTGAAGTTATGCTCAAATATAGTCTTGGACTCATAGATCAACCACTAAGGGTTAGATCTCTATAGAAGATAATATAGGACTATTTGCCACCATAGAAAAACCTCAAAAATGTCAACAAAACCCCAAACATATTTCTGGAAGTAAACCCTTGTAACAACAAGAGAGGGACATTCTGGAGGTTACAAATCCACTCAAAAGGAGGATGGTTTCCTACTAAAAAGGGTCTAGCAGCTTGATGGGTGTTCTATATGCACTAAAAACACACTAAAAACCCTCAATTAAATTGTCAACCCGGGGTAAGTAAACTTAGAGTTGTAGCAAAATATATGCCAAAGGTAGAAGTGTTGGTAGGAGTATAGTCTAACTAATGAAGGTACCTATCTAAGGCTAATCTACTCAAGCAAAACTACCTAATGAGAAAACCCTACTAAGCAACTTGAAACTAGGTAACCTAAGTACTTTTGGGCCAAGGATCGATGGATAGTTCTAAGAAGACAAGTAAAAACCCTACTTGAAGAAAACTAGTTCATAACAATAAGCAAAGGAAACTATTTAAGAATAATGAACAAATGACAAAAGAAAACTTCTTTAACTTGCCAACCTATATTCAATGCGTAACTACCCTATGAAAGAAAATAAATAAACAAGCAAGCAAAGACACCTAACTAACCTACTAAAACAAGTAAACAAGCAAGCAAAGACAACTATCTAACCTACTGAAGCAATAGACAAGTAAGCAAAGACAACTAACTAACCTACTAAAGCAAATAGACAACTAACTACTGCAAGCAATCAAATTAAAACTTCTCATTGAACAAGTATCTAGCCTAAGAGGCAAGTGGACTAAATTCTTAATTCAAAACTATTTCTAATTCATGAAAGGAAATCTATTTTATTGAAAGTAATAAATATTAGCAACTAACCTTTAATCTATGATAAGCAAACTGTTCTCTAACCTATCAAAGAAAAAGACTATCTATCCTACAGTAGCAATAAAACTATTTCCTGATCTATGAAAGCAAGAAACTATATCTTCTAAGCTATGAAAGCAGGAAAACTATCTCTTTTAATCTATGAAAGCAAGAAAACTATTTCTTAATCTATGAAAACTTAAACATAATGTTGGTGTTTTTGTGAATGTCTCCGGTGTCATATGATATCTCGATGGCACTTGACAACAAAGGACAATTCAAGCGGTATAATCTCAATACTAATCTCAATAGCAAAGTGAAAGGTATGGATTAAACAATCCAATGAGAAATTAGCCATGACATAAACAATCGTCAATTACCCTGCATATTCATTTATTAACCATAAAAAATACAACGAGATCATCAGTATACTTCTATACTACGTAAGCAAAACTAGATTCAACCATTAACTAAGAAATATAATTGCAATTTAATTCTAGAAATAAAATTACATAAATTGAAAACTATGTTATATCTACTCTAACAATTCAAACTGCAATAAGAAAATGCTTAAAAACAAAAATATAAAACATGACATTAAAAAGTAAACTAACAACTACATTAATCGACAACTAGCTGAGCCAATTCTACATAAAAATGAAATGAGCAAGCTATGATTAAAAACTGAAATTGATCATATCCATCAATCAAATCCTTGTCGAAGAAAGCTCAACTAAAAACTCTCTTCTATTCTAATTAAAACTTTGTTTTAAACTTGATTCTAAAATCATAAATAAAGATGTAATCTAATATCTAATTACACATGGAGTTAGTCTAGGGATCTGTAGATCCATTCCGAACTACAAGATTAATGCAAGCTAACACAATTCATCATACTAACCTGCAAAAGAGAGTCAAAGCGATTAAATTGCAACAACAAACTAATTAACATAATAAAAATGCATGTACAAGAAAATAAAGAGAACAAGTAAACTATGAAATGCATAAACAAACACAAAGACAGTTACCAGACTGTTGGTGCCCCCCCCAACAAATCGTGGTCACTTTCTAAAAGCACACCATGCGCTCAACAAGATAAATTCACCATAAAAACTCAAAAACGCAGTTCTTGTATAATCTGACATTGTAAAATGGAAAAACAGAGTAAAAATGTATTTATACCTATCACACTGATGCTTCTACTACTTAACATATGTCTCACCACCTTGGTGGTATTTATAATGTTTACAGACCAAGTGGTCAACCACAGTAGGGTCGAACCACTTCTAAATTCGACAATTTTCATTAAATGATGCCCTAACTGATAAAACAGAGCGAGCCAATAATCGCTCAGCTAAACAACTAAAACTGAGTTGTCGGGAGCTCAGTAGTTGTAGCAAGCAAGCATGAAAAAAACCCACATTCCCAATTCACCCATCACTGGTCGCCAATACCAGAACAAGTGCTGGAAGGAGTGCCGGAAGCAGAAACGTAGTGCATTTTCTCCCTGTAACATCAAAAAAACATGAATCAGATCCTTGGAAGTGTAAAAACATGATGAATTATACTCGATACAATCATTAAACATGAATCATATGTACCTTAAGTCGATCATACCGTTTTAACATAAAATTCTTCAAAAAGYTCCTTCAAAAGATGAAAAACACATATGCACATGCAACAAAAGTGTATAATAACCATCATAAAACTGATCATATCTCGGGCCCAACAYAGCTCAACAACATATCCATGGCCCTTATGGGTATTAGATCTACACAGAGTAGGGGACAACAACCTTTATAAAAGGGTCTACTACTTATAATAGGGTCAATAGCTTGAAGATTGATGAGTGGAGGGTGGCCAACAACATCTAGTGAGGCAGAAGTAGATGAAGTATGGATCAGTAACAGCAAACAACACAGAGATGAAGCACCCTCAACTCATCATCTAATCAAACCCTCAACTCATCATCAAGTCAAACCCTCAATGCAATCACTTTCCAACACCCAGAAAGAAACCGAATTGAACAGTCAAGGGAGGCCGCAACACTTAGAATGAAATCTCAGAGCAATCTACCACATAACATAGGAGAGTGAGTGGGTAAATAAAAAAGTGAGGGAAAAGGTTTCTATTTATAGTTTTAGGCTAGGGCTTAGGGTAATAAAAATACAATTAATATAATGACTTATTAATTAATATAAATATTAATTTAATATGTCACATTTAAATATTAATTAATATTTCTATTTTAATCTTATTAATACCTAAAAACAAAAATACAAACCCCACTCAAACCCAAAATCAAAAACCAAAGGGTGAAGAACAAACAAGGGGTTAGGAGAGGGAAAAGGGGTTTTCTTAGTGACAACACATTGTTGGCAGCCATATTAATCTCTATTTTTACAAGCTGCCTACACGGGGTTTTTAAATTCTCGGCACTCGTCACAATCTTTTTCATTAAACAATGCTTGTTAATCGTTGCTTTCTATGTGCCTGCTTTTTGATTTTTTTTTCATGACTATGAGCATGAATACTCACAGTTGGAATTCATGTTTGATTTCATCAAAGGGTTAATGTTCATATGGTTTATCGTCAATTTGTCTTGTTTTTTCATGAACATGGTTGTTTTCATGGTTATAACCCCTTGGTCTCGAGCACACCTTGGTTACATGTGTATTCAACCACCACCCATATAGCATTCGACTAATGTTAATGGGATTTTAATTTATAAAATCTTTGATTTAATTGTTTATTTGACATTTTGATCGAATCGTGGATATGCATATGATGGTTTTCAACTGTTATGATTTTTGTGTGTACCATTACACTGAGGTGTCATTCCAAGTACAACGTGGTATGATGTTTTTGTATGGCCTCGATCTATACGATTTTCCTCACACGCATAGCAATTAACACTCCTGCCTACCATTTCGAGCTCTCTTCACATTGTGTTGGGGAAGCTCAGGGCAATGGCTCTGTGCTTGTTCTATCAAACCCTATGGTCGAATCCCCTGTCGATTCCATGCTATTAGCCATGGCCCCTATGGTGAGAATTGAGCCCAACGGTGTCTAGACATTGTTATCGTTTGATAATGCCCAAGAAGACTTAGAGAGGAATGGCTGGCATGTCTTTGTTGAAAAGTTCAAGGGTTTTAATTTAACAGTTTCTCAAGAATTCATGTTAACATTCAATGGTTGCAGAGCTAAAATAGGAGATGTCCAGCTTGAGTTAAACAAAGATTTTATTAGCCAAGCCACCGGTCTGCCAGCCATGGGAAAAAAGTGGTTTAAAAACTCAAAGGTTGAAGAGGTTCCCTAGTCATTGTTATTCACCTCGAAAAGGATTACCAGCTGCGATTGAGGTATGCCCGTTTCAGCTATAAAACCTAGATGGCACGATCTGTTAGCTATTGTCAAACAATTCGTTACCTGTGAGGGGAGACATGGTTTGGTTTTCTTATATCACTTGCAGTTGCTCATGAGTTTTATCGATTTTCCCCTAAACATGCCCTATTTTCTCCTTTGAAGCTTATACAAAATGGCAAAGCGTTTTAAAAGGAAGAAATCTGATTCTAGCCCGTTCCACCATTGTTTTATCAAGATTATTATTGTTCATCAGTTGAAATTAAACGGTGATTGTTGGGATGCCTTCCTGTTAAGAAATGGTTTTGCTAGCAGTGAAATAGGATAGGTTGACAAGTATGTCGTCACAGAAACCCTCGTCGAGCCTACCATCCCTCCTCCTTCGCTCTTGCCCTGTGATCCTATTTCTAATGTGAAACTCTCGACCTATCCGGACACTACCCAACCCGATACTCTACTAGATTCGTATCCCAAAGGTGGTGTTAAGTCTGTTAAAAAATCCACAAAGAAAAAGTGTAAAGGTAAGATTGATATCAATTATAAGGGTAAAAGGGTCGCGCGTTGGGTTTCATGATGTGCTCGAAATAAACCTAAGCCCTGTGCAGACCAAAACGCAATTGTGTTAAGCGAGGATTCCGATTCGGAAATTGAAAGGTTTCTAACTGAAGAATATCCATATTCATATGGACTTTTCTCTGGTAAACCCTATGATTATGTTACATACCTTCCACCGTGTCTTAAATACAACCTCGATTTCCCTGGAATCAAAGTCAACAGTGAACCTACAGGTCAAGTGGAAAATTACCCACCTGTTAATACCATCACTGCTGATACACAGTCTATTCAGCCGCAATGTAACGAATGTCAAGCATGGATCGATAGGTATTACAAAGACGTGCCTTTACTTCAGTCTCGGATAAAATCCTTGGAATACTATGTGAATTTGCTAACAAAAGAGAATGGAAGACTTCAAACTGTAGCTCAAACCAAAGATAAACAACAAAAAACCACAGGGTCTGTTGTTTTTAAGAACGTGGAAGCAACGACTGCCATTGTGAATTCAAAGATTGCTTGATTAAGTCAAATCCCTTAATATGAGGTATGGTGTTTAAAAATAAGTTTAGGATGATTTTTTCTTTTTTTTTAATTAGAATACATGATTTGTTTGCACAGATTACATCTAGTATGTTTTGATTGATTCAATAAAATACGATTCTAGTTATAATTATAACTAGCTACAGAATCGTAAGATTCTGTAGCTAGTTACTAAAATTTGAATTTCTTGTTTTTACAACCAAAAATGCAATTTGAAATCTTTTATTCTTATGTGTTTTTAAGTACCTACGATTTCTAAAGGAGATTTGAGCCACTGGTGGCATCTCTCAGCATGTTATTTTTTATGTTGTTTTAGAATAGGTTGTTAGTTTTGATATCAAGTAGAATTTGGGAGGTTGCATCCCCCACAATTTTTGGAACAAATTAGATGATATCCACAGGAAACGTTTTGATCCTGTACCATATATAAATGTATTGTTTTGTAAACTAGAGACCATCACTGCCTGGGAGCAGAAACTATGGATTTATGATTGACAGACTTGAATGGAAGTTGATATTGGTACAACTTTAGCTTCGATATATCGTATTTTTATTCAAGTTTTGGTCATTTTGATTTGTAATTAAATTATGACTACTTTAGATATCATGGTTTATTATAGATTGATGTGATGAAATTTATATGATGTCCATGTTTTATGTCCCTTATATTACATACAACAATTACTCTTTTCAAATTTGATGATTAGAAGATTAATCTTCTTTATTCAATGAGCATTTATATACAAATTTTCACAGCTGGATTTATCTCAGTGTGACCATTTGTGAAATCATAGAATTGTTTTCACTACTTCTATTATATGTTCTGTCATTAGCATTCAATCACTGCTGCTTCGCGTTTACAAGAAGCATTTGTAAGATTTGATGCGATTTACCTCATCAAACAACAAAATTGGATATTGTATACAGGACAAATGGGAGATGCGAATATAGGTTAGTTCCTTTGTTTCATTAGTTTAATTAATATAGGAATTTCCTGTAGTCTACATATATTGTATGGTTTGTTATCTTTGTTTTTTTTATTAAGGCAGTTTCTATTTCGTTTCTTGTTTGTAAAAGTTATAAAAAATCAAAAAGACTGAATGATAGTTTTACTATCATAAATCAATCCATATTTGATTTTCGTAGGTTTAGATCATAATTTTTATTCTGTAAATATTACACATATATTAGAGATATAATCCTATAGATATATTTTAGAGCTATTTTATAAATATTAGTTAGTGAACTATAAGTATATTGTAGATTTGTATATAGTTTTCAACATGTGTTTTTCTTTATAAGTTGTCTTCTTTAGTTTTGTTTTTCACTTTCTTAGGACTTAGACTGGCTAACAGAGTTGCTAAACCCGTCGGAGTGGATTAATACAAATGGCTTGGGTTAAGTAGACAACCCTGAACCGGATTCACTCCTCCAGTTGATGAGAGGTCAATTTCGCCCGTCAACAAATGGCGCTAGAAGGAGGGCCTGAAAATTATTAATGGCAGGAGGTGGTCGTAAGACTCCTCCACCACCTACTTGCTCACCTATAGTGACTAGAGTTCATTCAAATGACAACATTGTCCCTTAAACAAAAACGACATCAAACAACGATCTACAAATCACAGTTGAACGAGTAACCCCAAATCCTATGGGTCGTGACATACAAGAGATTGTTCGTCAATCTCTCATAAGGAAACACAATGCCTTCACCCATTTAAGACAACCAAACCGACCTTTGGACCAACCATTAGACTTCTCTGATATCAGAGAACAACTTGGAGGCACTAACCTTAGTCTAAACCCTACAAATCCAATCCTCACTCCTGTGGCAGGAGGATTTGGTATACCACCATCACCACCGCCTTCATATCCTTCTTCTTCTGGAGAAGAGTCCTCTGACGAAGGAATTTCCTCATCCTAGCCTTTGAAACCACCCACACCTATGGCCAACCATAACCATCCCACCAGACCCTGGCTCGACCAAGATATAGTGGCCATACCTGGGCCTCAACATCCCTTACCCAAACAATCGAAGAAGTGGCTCCCTAAATTTGACCCAGACTCTAAACAGATCATCGAAGATCACATCAAAAATTTTATGTTAGCCATTAGACTCCGTAGTGTTGAGCACGAAGACGTAGTTTGTATATTGTTTCCCTACACCTTTGAGGGCAATGCCTCTACCTGGTACTTTGCCCAACAACCCCATACCATCGTGTCATGGGAGAAGTTTGAATCCTGTTTTCTTGAGAAGTTTGAAGATGACAAGTCCCCAGAAGTTCTAGTCATGGAACTTTCTAGTTTAAGAATGAACCCCAAAGAGAAGATCAAAGACTTTAATCAAAGATTCTTAACACTAAAGAACCGAAGCCCTACGGATTCGATGCCTGCCGAGAATCTTATCATAGCATATTATACGAAAGACTTACATCAAAGCATAGCCATTTGGGTAAAGAGATCTAAGAAAGCGACATTATTAGAAGCCTTCGAAGAGTTTAGTCAGATCGAGAAAGACATCCTCAACTTAAAAGACACTACTAGCAATGAAATAGAGAATAGTTCATCTTCCAAAAAGAAAATCGAAATCCTCCCTAGACCTTCCCAAAACAAAACACAACCTGAAAGCTCAGATTTAGAAAACTTACAGAAAGTCGTTCAAAAACTGTCCAAT
>JZKD02S0266287.1:0-20696 GCA_000966675.3 Picea glauca | reverse complement strand
CCTTCAGGATGCACCACGTGCTCCAAGGGTGCCACTCGCTGGCTTGACGGATTGGTAGACTCTATAACCCCTGGAGTTAACACTCCGCCAGGTGAATCTTGTGGGAGACTAAGGGATCTAATGAATAAGGCCCCCGCCTTATTGCGTGCCCCTTAGAATCATCGTGAGCGACTATCGCAGTCTTTCCTCATGGCATCGTGGATCCTCTCGAACTAGGTAATTGTTAACCTACAGTTCGAGCCACGGTGGGAGTGCTAGTAGGCTATGGCAGAGATGTTGTCCACACCTCTCCCTCAATCTCTCTAGAACTCATGTGTGGCCCCTTTACTCCATATGTGAGTCTGGTCGGCAAGCTATCGTCATCCTGCATTATCAACCATCATGTCAGATCATGTCAACAACCTATCGTAAAATCAATAGCATAGCATCATATCAAAAACAATATCACCGTAATGAAACAACCAAATAGTCCACTCCCTAACCCAATCCGGAGTGCAAAGGAGTTCCACCGATGCCTCTGCATCCTCAAGGTCCGAAACCATGCACACTCAATGAAACTACGTTAGCAGCACCTGTCTACATCAAGGTAGTAAGAACATCATGTCATATAACTTAACGCATCATAATGAAAGAAAAACTTTTATCATCATAAAAATCCAGATCACTTGCGAGCAAGTGTCCTCAAAGAATAAGTTTGGTAAGTGCGCCAGAGCGGGATGTTACAATGGCTGAATATTTAGTCTTTTCATCTTCTTCTTTGATGTGTATTGTGAATGATAAAGCTATGAGTTGAATGATAGTCCCTTGGCAAACCCAAATTCTAATTTCAATGACTTCTATGTGTGGGTTTTATTGATTATTATGAAAATATTGTGGTTTTATCTTCTATCACTTATCCCTTTAGTCATCATTCTGTGCCTGAGAAGTCAACCAGGAGCCGAATCGATGGTCGTCATGTCGATGTTTAAATACCTATAGATTCAAATGCCCTTCTTTTATATGCATGGATGATGAGTGAAGGATAATAATTTTCCATGTTGTTTATGGACCCCTTACTTTTATTTAAGTTGATTGATTCATGGTGTAACGAGTCTCCTCATTACGACAACAACTCTGATAATAGGTGCCAAAAAAAAAAAAATTTAAGGTGTGTGCATGCATGTAAAAAGTAACAAACACACTTGACTCTACGTCGCCACCCAATGACTAACAAGACGCAACCAAAAAGAACAAAACAAGATGACATACGACGTACCACAGTAACAGCCTGTGTTCAATGACGATCAAGCGACAATAAGTAAGACTGACTACCCATCCATCCTACCCTGCAATGGTTAGGACCTCCAAGAAACATAATCAACGCTCAAGCCCAGGTTCCCATTGATTTTAACCATTTAAGGTCTCAGGGCTGGCGACTATTCTGAGGAACATGGAGGTGTCTACAACCCGCCCGACATGAGAAGTCCAAACAATATAATGATCTCAACCAAGTACAACAACAACTAAAGAACAACCACTGACTCTATGGAAGACACAAGTCAGAAGGACTCCGACAACGACCAACCACTAGAGAGACTCAACGACATTAAAAATAGACCATCATTCAAATGACTAAATAAACAAGAGTAAACATCTAAAACCATAATTCCATTCATTAATTTTCATGCATGCAAGAAATAAATAGAATCTAAGTAAACATACGTCCACGTCATCCATTGCACAAGAGCACCCCTACCTACTACGGAAGCG
The DNA here is from genome assembly GCA_000966675.3 of Picea glauca. Classification (NCBI taxonomy): domain Eukaryota; kingdom Viridiplantae; phylum Streptophyta; class Pinopsida; order Pinales; family Pinaceae; genus Picea; species Picea glauca. Next base: position 18,947 of record JZKD02S0266287.1, on the reverse strand, counting down.
CAATTCACTTAATTTGCAATTTCAATTAATTGTGAATCCAAATAATAGCAAATTCAATTAAACGAGATTTCATTAGCAAGGAAATTTCAAGGAATTACACAATCCCATTCACTAAATCATAATAACCTTTGGAATTCGTGCAAGACGTTATATTTTATCCGCTATCAAAGATTTTTAACTTCATCATCACTATCATGAATAACACCCATTTCGTTTTATTTTACAATAGCTCTATAAATTGACCAATACATTACATCCGATGCGTTATCTATAATCATTTTAGTAACTTTGCCAAGAACGACTACAAAGTCCATGGTAACAGTTTCACAACCATTAGCTTTAGCATTAAACGTTTATTCCAGAATCAATACCCTAGAGCAATAATAATAATACTAGCATTACATTACCATCAGCATACAATCAACATCACTTTACATTGAGTGTTACTCTAAACCCATAATAACATTAACATTAAATATTAAACTATATTATCTTTAGAATTATATCACGTTGCTTTACATTACATTATGTACTGTTACATTCATATTATCAAGCATGGCAATTGAAACAACTAAATGCAATGTCATTACCTTCATGGTTACCTCCTCATAATTCATCTTATAAAAGCATGGCAATAAAACAACCAAACTGCAATGATGTTACCATTACTTTGCAAATTAGATAGAAATCAACAGTACAATTATAGGTTAACTAACCCAAACAATACCTCTTTATTTATTACAAGAACAATTCTTGACATAATTCAAGGTTGTATGTTAAAAATTCATTCCTCATTCCACATAAATAAGCATGATAATTATTAATATTAGTGAAGGTACTACTTTGTCCTAACACCATAATCAAAACTTCACCATTCCTACCCTTCCTGACCTTATGATAATGGTAAAATAAAGTACATTATTATTATGGAAAAGAAGAGGGAGGCATTACTAAATAAAGAACCAAATCACATTCTAAATCAGAACTAAATAACATTACTAAAATCAAGGACTAAAATACCATAAGGTGCACGAGCATTCAATTTGATTTATGGGCAATATCATTACCCTAAGCAATCATAACCCTTACCATACAAGACAACCGTATTATAACCCTTKCATTAAATTACAACWATCATACCTTTCATATGTCATCGCTTAACCCTAATCTAAAAACATACGACAAAGGGTAGATTATCCAAGGATTGCTCCATTTAGAATTTAGAATTTTGAGGTAGACATAYAATAATTTATAACAATTACAATTTCCAAAATATGGACCCACTCACAGTTATTCCAGCATGTATTAAGATAAACTTATTAAACAATAATTGAGATTGGCTAAAGATCTGCCAGAGTAATAATTTKCCCATGCGCTAGAGCTCACATGTAATGCTGAGTAAATTACATCCTACCAAATAAAATTCCCTTCAAGKTAAACATAAACAAATTGCAATCCGGACTGTGCATTACCACTGACATTATATCATAATTATTCCACTGATATTAGCGTTACCACCGATGTTATATCATAAATATTKCCACTGAKATTATATCGTAGATTTTATTTCTTTTCAGTTTATTCATGATCGTAACCTTKKAAGGATGCTCCACAGTACCCAACCATACAAAAAGGCATGAATCCAGGCAACTGACAACTGGTGAAAGGGCGTCGCWGTCCAACACGCACACCTYMTTGATGGAGACAGTTTGCCTACCATTGCAGAGGYGCYGACCCMAACAGATGTGTGGTCTGACTCCCCAAAGTAACGCTGGMAAAGTCAKAAATGAATAGGATGTCAGGCACRCAGTTGAGGTCAACGAAGTCTGGACTGGGATCAAAATTTTAAAAAAGGGTGGGTCTYTGTTTCATGAAAGAGGGGGCCCWCTGCCCAGCATGCTCGYTGTCACCACTGAAAGGAACTGAAACGCGGATTGGTAACACCAGGTGGATSTCCRTCTCRCCTCAAGGATGCTCAGGYCAGCTGCTACACCCACCAATCTAYGGTCAATCGAGGCGTTACAGCACTGTKGTGAAACAAAACCCAGTCARACGCACCATGAGGAGGAACCGTTGGTTAACTACACAACAAGGGAAGAATATCTACAGGGAAGYCGCTTYTGAATGTATCAYGGCTAGGCTACAGGAACCAGATCRTCRAAGAGGAKCCATCACRCACTGCTCATTGCAAATCRCCATTGATRTGCAAATTCAAGMTGCCAGCGAAAAACAGTCACTGCCATACCCAGACTTTAAATTTTACCRTCTCAGTAACATCTTCACAKGCGTGGTTGTCCGRGATACGTTGAAACCAAGGTTTTCTATACCAAGGGAGGCCACGGCCATTACACGCTACTCTACCATAGGAATTTCTACTTAACGCACAGGGTGAGGGTTGTCTGTGGTTTACACGTAATGGTAACCCCAGTAACCCACTGCATCAACACACAGAAAGGAAAAAAAAAACTCTGATTCCACACCCTGTCTGGGAGTGTTAACTAACACTAAGGGTTTATATGCTGCAAATATTAAAACACAGTAAATTTACAAAATATAATACGATATGGCTCAAAAAAAAATATTGTGCACAGAAAATGCAACCCAATTTAAAATGATGGATTTGAATATGTGGTTATATATGAAGAAGGAACCTAACCGCCACCAGTGATACAAGGAATTTCGCATGGAAAAATATATTGGCAGCGCAAACATATATGGGAAAAATATATTGGCAGTGCCACACAGAAAGTTATTTCAGAAACTGATTCGGACAATTATATTCAGTAAAATTCAGTCATATATTTGCATCAAAAATAGAGTATGGTAGGAGAACTAGTATAGGTGAAACCCGACACAAATACAACACAAATAACTGAGGTAAATAACTTTATTAAAAGAGGCAAATTTCAATGCATTCTAGTCTACTAAATTACAAGTCATATTGTTGCCCTAACTCCCGCCTCGATGACGTCCATGCAATTTGAGCCGCTCCTGCGTCGTGCCGCTCCTGCTCTGTGCCGCTCCCGCTTGCCAACCGTAGAGACTACACTGGTACCTCCCAGCCAATCGCTAGGGGTACTCTGCTTCCCCCTTAGCCCCCCGAGCCGCAAAAGGGCCACACAAATTCCAGAAGATAAGCCTAGCTTCTCAACTCGCCTCGCAAGGCTGAGCTACCACTCCAATTTGAGCTGAGAAAATCCCAACTCCTCACAAGCAATCAGTCAAGCCACAATCTGGAAGCGTAACGTTACGCTTACAACCCATCCCTTTCTTCATCCTCTTCCCTTTCTTTTATAGAGTTTTGAGACCCCCCCTTTCCCTAAATCACATTTCATTTAAGTTTTAAAGAAAACCCTCTAAAAATTCTTTGTCTTACAAGTGTCACTCATCCCCCATGTTTCTCCAAAATTATTTTCTTTAAATTTATTAAAAGGTTCATTTCCCTATTTTTATTATTCCCTTTCTTTCTTTTCTTTTTTTTTAAACCAAAAAGGTAAATGCGCTAATTAATCTTTTCATTTATTATTTATTTAATTATCTTTTGTTCTTTCACAAGTTAGGAAATAATTTCTTCTTTGCAAAATTTTAAAACCATTAGTTTTAATTTAACTCTTACTCTCATTATTTACCCCAAGAATTTTATGAAGACCTAACTATTACTTAACTGGGTTTTTGTTTGAATTTTTATTTTTATGCTAGGGCCTTTTTCTTTAAGGTTACACTACAATTTTCACCCTAGAAAAGCCTTAGGCTTAGGACTTAGATTCTGAGCTAGGAAACAATTGGTTAGGGAAGTTGTTTAAGGATTTCTTAAGGTGTTAATGTCTTAGGGCTGTCTAGGTTTATTTCTTCCTCATCATCAGTGTGACGTGCCCTTCAGGACGCACTACTTTCTCCAAGGGTGCCACTCGCCTCGTTCGTTTCTTTTGCGCAACATGCCCTTCAGGATGCCCCACGTGCTCCAAGGGTGCCACTCACTTCTTGTGTTTCTTTTGCGTGAAGTGCCCTTCAGGATGCACCACGTGCTCCAAGAGTGCCACTCACCGACTTGACTAATTGGTAGACATCTATAACCCCTGGAGTCAACACTCCACAAGGTGAACTTGTGGGAGACTAAGGGCTCTAAGGAATAAGGCCCCTGCCTTATTGCACGCCCCCTTAGAATCATCGTGAGCGACTATCGCAGTCTGCCCTCACGACATCGTGGATCCTCTCGAACTAGGTAATCGTTAACCTACAGTTCGAGCCACGGCGAGAGTGCTAGTAGGTTGTGGCAGGGCTTTTGTCCACACCTCTCCCTCAACCTCTCTGGAAATCATCTGTGGCCCCTTTACTCCATATGTGAGTCTGGTCGGAAATCTATCATCAGCCTACATCATCAAAAATCATGTCATAACATGTCAATCATCAAATCATCAAATCAATGAAATATCACAGTAAATAAATCAACCCAATTAGCACACTCCCTGACTCAATCCGGAGTCCAAGGAGTTACACCGATTCCTCTACATCATCAAGGTCCAAAACCCTGCACACTCAATAAAAATGAGTCAATAACACCTGTCTACATCAAATACTAAAACCTCATGTCGTCTATCATAACGTATCATAATCAAGTATAAATGTTTTAACATCAAAAAAGTCCAGATCACTTGCGAGCAAGTGTCCTCAAATAATAAGTTTTCTCAGTGCGCCAGAGTGGGATGTTACATACACCCCCTCTTGGTCTAAACTTCATCCCGAAGTTTCTTAGTATAAATGCCGAAATAAAAGCATCACCGTATCATAAGTCTATCTATCAAACAAAAATGGAAACTGTTGGCGCATATCATATGCGTCCTCCCAGGTCGCCGAGCGCGGACTATAACTGTCCCACTGGACCTTGACCTGATCTACCATTCGACATCGTAACTGTCGAACGTGATGATCTAAGATGCAGACCGGCTCAGCCGTGAGTGCTCCCTCGTCCGATACCTGCAAGGAAATCATATCAATCACGTGTGTAGGATCACTAATATAATGCCTCAGAAAAGATACATGAAAAACATCGTGCATACGCCTCAAAGAATCAGGCAAGGCTAGTCAATAGGCCACGAGCCCCTTTCTCTCCATAATCTCAAAAGGTCCCACGAATCTAGGAGAGAGTTTATCTCCCTTTCCAAACTTGATCGAACTCTTATGCAGTTTAACTCGTAAGAAGACTCGATCGTTGACCTCGTAACTACTGTCGACTCGGTGCGCATCGACATAACTCTTTTGTCGATCCTGCGCTTCTTTAATCCTTTTTCTTATGGTTTTCATTTTCTCTTCCATTTCTTGGATCACTTATGGTCCCACCAAGACCCTATCCTCAAGCCGATCCCAACTTAAGGGCGTCTGCCACGGTCGCCCATAAAGGAACTCAAAAGGCGCCATCTTGATGGTGCTCTAGTAACTGTTGTTATAAGCGAACTCTACTAGAGGCAAGAATTCCTCCCAACGCTTTTGTTGGTCCATCACGTACATGCGCAACATGTCTTCCAAGGTTTGGTTCATTCGTTTGGTCTGTCCATCAGTCTCTGGGTGATACGCAGTACTAAAATTAATTTGGGTCCCCAAAGCCTCTTGGAAACTCATCCAAAATCGTCCAATAAACGTCGATCCTTGATCGGATATAATCTTCTTAGGCACGCCATGCAGCCTCACAATCTCACTGATGAAAACACTCGCTATGTCAGGCTCCTGATACATCATACGCGCAAGAATAAAGTGAGAACTCTTTGTCAGAGTGTCTACTACTACAAAAATCGAGTCGTGTCTCCTTGCCATCAGTGGCAATCCAACAACAAAATCCCTCGAAATAACTTCCCATTTAGATTCTGGAATAGCATGTGGTTGAAGTAATCCTGTCAGGTGTCTATGTTCAGCCTTGACACTCTAGACATCTAGCCACAAACTTGACTATGTCGGCGTTCATTCCTTTCCAAAAGAATAAGGGTTTATGGTCTACCCTCATCTTCGTGACTCCTAGGTGAGCCATGTAAACTTCTCTATGAGCCTCGTTTAGGATCAACATCCTCAACTCATCATTGGGCGGTACGTAAATCCAACCTATAAACCTCAATAACCCATCGCTATCAAAATAAAATCCCTCATATCGTGGTACATCATTGTGTTTTGTCCGATAAAATCCTTGACTTCTTTGTACCAGTCATCGTCACGCTGTACAGTGAGAATCTTCTCACATAGATTCATCTGAAGAGGCAACACCGAAAATATGCATGGTCTCCAACTCAAAGCATCAACCACTCGGTTCAATGTTCCCTTTATGTAAGTAATCTCGAAGTCGTACTCGCTAAGAAATTCCGACCAACACCGTTGTCACGCGTTCAGGTTGCTTTGCGTAAAAATATGTTGTAGTCCGCAATGATTAGTCCTTAACTCAAATTTTCGTCCAACAAGGTAGTGTCTCCAAACCTTCAAGGCATATACGATGGCTAATAGCTCCAAATCATGCGTCGCGTAGTTCTCCTCATGCCTTCTTAGTTTCCTCGAAATCTAAGCAATCACTCGTCCGTCTTGCATCAAGACTCCGCCTAAACCTTCCTTGGATGCGTCAGTGCATACCAAGAAGTCCACGTCCATGTCAGGGACCTTTAGTATCGACGTTGTCGTCAACAACTCCTTAAGCCTCCGAAATGCTTTCGTGCATTTCTCGGTCCAAACAAACTTCTTGTTTTTCTTCTGCAATTCCGTGATCAGATTTGCTATCCTTGAAAATCGCTCGACAAACCATCGATAGTATCCTGCTAAACCCATAAAAATTCACACTTTTGTGACATTCGTCGGCGCAGGCCATTCCATAATAGCCTCAACCTTGGTTGGATCTACGGCGATACCTTCGCCGTAGATGACATGCCCTAAGTAGTGAATCCTCGATTGGTAAAAAGAGCATTTGGACAGCTTCCCATACAATTTGTTCTCTCATAGACACTGTAGTACCAAGTGCAAGTGCTCGTCATGCTCCTTTTTCATTTGAGAGTAGATAAAGATATCATCAATGAATACTTGGACAAACTTGTTCAAGTACTCGCGGAACACCTCATTCATCAAACTCATGAATACCCCTGGGGCGTTTGTCAATCCAAATGGTAAAATAGTAAATTCGCAATGTCCAAATCTCGTCTTAAAGGTGGTCTTAGGGACGTCATCTTCCTTGATCCGTAACTGGTAATACCCTGATCACAAATCGATCTTGGAGAACACCATCACACCCTTCATTTGATCGAACAGATCATCAATTCTTGGTAAGGGATGTTGATTCTTGATCGTAGCCTTGTTCAGTTGATGGTAGTCAATGCAAAGCCTCCACGATCCATCCTTCTTTCGTATGAAAATAACTGGTGCAGCCCATGATGACACACTAGGGCATATTAGTCCCAGGTCCAACAACTCCTTCAGTTTCATTTTCAGCTCTTGCAACTTCGGGGTCGACATCCGATAATGTGTTCTTGCTATCAGTTCGGTCCTCAGTTTTAGGTCTATGGTAAACTCTAGTTCCCTTTCCGGCGGCATCCCAGGCAACTCCTCTGGAAATACATCTGCAAACTCCTTCACCACTGGAAGGTGTTCTAGACCTTCCGCTACTCCCTTTTCGTTTAGCACGAGGATCGCACCAAGCTTTCACCCCTTGCGCATACTCTTCTGTAACTGTAAGGAAGAGACGAACCTCAGGGAAACTCCCAGGTCCTGTCCTACAATCACATGTCTCTATCCTTCATCATCAACCAAGCTCAACCATTTTGTCTTACAGTTGAGTATCACCTCATGCTATTCCAACCAATCCCTACCGATCACGATGTCATAAGATCCTAATTTTGTGATGTACAAGTTGACCCTTGTGACAAATTCTCCCAGGTTAAGGGCACAACCCATAACCTTTCCTCCAACCTTCTATTTGTCTCCCGAAGCCATCTCTACAAAGCTAAACTTGTCTGGTTCGACTGTCTTCTAGACGACATTGCGCAAGGTTTGAGGAATCAAGATAATAAACCTTTGCACGCGGCTACTGTTAAGGCCAAACATGAAGTTGTTGACCTTAAGCTTCTCAGTGTTAAGGTGCGGAGCATATCGGAGTAGCGCCATAAAACGTGCCTCGTACTCGGGCATCGTATGACCTCCCTGTCATAAGGCATTGAACTCATTTAGCAGACGCTTAATGAATTCCTCTGAAAGGTACCTCTCTCGGAACCGTTCCTCGAACAGTTCCCATGACACGTCTTTAATGGATATGTTCAGTTGTGGCAGGAGCATCTTCCATCATAAAAGAGCTCTCCCCTTCAGTCGAAAGACCGCCATGCAAACCTTCATGTTGGAGGTATAATCGTGAAGTGTGAAGCACATCGCCATGTTCTCTAACCATGCCTCAGTGGCTGCACCGTCTGGGGCACCAAAGAACTCAGAAAATTTAACCTTCTCGAGTTCACAGTGAATGCTACTTGAAACAGCTAGCGCGCGGGACAGAACCTCAGCGGGTGCCAACGCACTGGCCTCGTCTCTATCGAATTGGCCAATCAGAGCCTCGGTCATGCACTGAAAGGATCTCATCATCCCAACTACATCGCCAACCGCTATCTTCTCCTGTCCAAGAACCTACTCGACTCCCTGGGGGTTAGACCCCTCGGGCATGGATGCTACTGGAGGCATCACGCCTCCTCCCTTAGCACCCTGTCATCTTCCTCCAAGACATCCCCTAGCCATGGTTACCTGCACACACCCAATCAACTTGATCAACAATAGTATAATCAAATCTAATCATGTCCACGAAAGTCGTAGCGAACCCCAAGGTGCGGGTCGAACCGGCTTTGATACCATATGTAACGAGCCTCCTCGTTACGACAACAACTCTGATAATAAGTGCCAATTTTTTTTTTTGTTAAGGTGTGTGCGTGCATGTAAAAAGGAACAAACACACTTGACTCTACGTTGCCACCCGACGACTAACAAGACGCAACCAAGACGAACACAACAAGATGACATACGATGTACCACAATAACAGCTTGCGTTCAATGACGATCAAGCGATAATAAGTAAGACTAACTACCCGCCCATCCTACCCTGCAATGGTTAGGACCTCCAATACACATAATCAATGCTCAAGCCCAGGTTCCCATTGATTTTAACCATTTAAGATCCCAGGGATGGAAACTGTTCTGAGGAACATGGAGGTGTCTACAACCCGCCCAACACAAGCAGTCCAAAGAATATAATTATCTCAACCAAGTACAACAACAACTAAAGAACAACCACTAACTCTACGGAAGACGCAAGTCAGAAAGACTCCGACAACGACCAACCACTAGAGAGACTCAACGACATTAAAAAAATACCATCATTCAAATGACTAAATAAACAAGAGTAAACATCTAAAACCATAATTCCATTCATTAATTTTCATGCATGCAAGAAATAAATAGAATCTAAGTAAACATGCGTCCACGTCATCCATTGCGCAAGAGCACACCGGCCTACTACGGAAGCGCAAGTCACTTAATTTGCAATTTCAATTAATTGTGAATCCAAATAATAGCAAATTCAATTAAACGAGATTTCATTAGCAAGGCAATTTCAAGGAATTACACAATCCCATTCACTAAATCATAATAACCTTTGATCTTCATGCAAGACGTTATATTTTATCCGCTATCAAAGATTTTCAACTTCATCATCACTATCATGAATAACACCCATTTCGTTTTATTTTACAATAGCTCTATAAACTGACCAACACATTACATCCGATGCATTATCTATAATCATTTTAGTAACTTTTCCAAGAACGACTACAAAGTCCATGGTAAYAGTTTCACAACCATTAKCTTTAGCATTAAACGTTYATTCCAGAATCAATACCCTAGAGCAATAATAATAATACTAGCATTACATTACCATCAGCATACAATCAACATCACTTTACATTGAGTGTTACTCTAAACCCATAATAACATTAACATTAAATATTAAACTATATTATCTTTAGAATTATATCACGTTGCTTTACATTACATTATGTACTGTTACATTCATATTATCAAGCATGGCAATTGAAACAACTAAATGCAATGTCATTACCTTCATGGTTACCTCCTCATAATTCATCTTATAAAAGCATGGCAATAAAACAACCAAACTGCAATGATGTTACCATTACTTTGCAAATTAGATAGAAATCAACAGTACAATTATAGGTTAACTAACCCAAACAATACCTCTTTATTTATTACAAGAACAATTCTTGACATAATTCAAGGTTGTATGTTAAAAATTCATTCCTCATTCCACATAAATAAGCATGATAATTATTAATATTAGTGAAGGTACTACTTTGTCCTAACACCATAATCAAAACTTCACCATTCCTACCCTTCCTGACCTTATGATAATGGTAAAATAAAGTACATTATTATTATGGAAAAGAAGAGGGAGGCATTACTAAATAAAGAACCAAATCACATTCTAAATCAGAACTAAATAACATTACTAAAATCAAGGACTAAAATACCATAAGGTGCACGAGCATTCAATTTGATTTATGGGCAATATCATTACCCTAAGCAATCATAACCCTTACCATACAAGACAACCGTATTATAACCCTTKCATTAAATTACAACWATCATACCTTTCATATGTCATCGCTTAACCCTAATCTAAAAACATACGACAAAGGGTAGATTATCCAAGGATTGCTCCATTTAGAATTTAGAATTTTGAGGTAGACATAYAATAATTTATAACAATTACAATTTCCAAAATATGGACCCACTCACAGTTATTCCAGCATGTATTAAGATAAACTTATTAAACAATAATTGAGATTGGCTAAAGATCTGCCAGAGTAATAATTTKCCCATGCGCTAGAGCTCACATGTAATGCTGAGTAAATTACATCCTACCAAATAAAATTCCCTTCAAGKTAAACATAAACAAATTGCAATCCGGACTGTGCATTACCACTGACATTATATCATAATTATTCCACTGATATTAGCGTTACCACCGATGTTATATCATAAATATTKCCACTGAKATTATATCGTAGATTTTATTTCTTTTCAGTTTATTCATGATCGTAACCTTKKAAGGATGCTCCACAGTACCCAACCATACAAAAAGGCATGAATCCAGGCAACTGACAACTGGTGAAAGGGCGTCGCWGTCCAACACGCACACCTYMTTGATGGAGACAGTTTGCCTACCATTGCAGAGGYGCYGACCCMAACAGATGTGTGGTCTGACTCCCCAAAGTAACGCTGGMAAAGTCAKAAATGAATAGGATGTCAGGCACRCAGTTGAGGTCAACGAAGTCTGGACTGGGATCAAAATTTTAAAAAAGGGTGGGTCTYTGTTTCATGAAAGAGGGGGCCCWCTGCCCAGCATGCTCGYTGTCACCACTGAAAGGAACTGAAACGCGGATTGGTAACACCAGGTGGATSTCCRTCTCRCCTCAAGGATGCTCAGGYCAGCTGCTACACCCACCAATCTAYGGTCAATCGAGGCGTTACAGCACTGTKGTGAAACAAAACCCAGTCARACGCACCATGAGGAGGAACCGTTGGTTAACTACACAACAAGGGAAGAATATCTACAGGGAAGYCGCTTYTGAATGTATCAYGGCTAGGCTACAGGAACCAGATCRTCRAAGAGGAKCCATCACRCACTGCTCATTGCAAATCRCCATTGATRTGCAAATTCAAGMTGCCAGCGAAAAACAGTCACTGCCATACCCAGACTTTAAATTTTACCRTCTCAGTAACATCTTCACAKGCGTGGTTGTCCGRGATACGTTGAAACCAAGGTTTTCTATACCAAGGGAGGCCACGGCCATTACACGCTACTCTACCATAGGAATTTCTACTTAACGCACAGGGTGAGGGTTGTCTGTGGTTTACACGTAATGGTAACCCCAGTAACCCACTGCATCAACACACAGAAAGGAAAAAAAAAACTCTGATTCCACACCCTGTCTGGGAGTGTTAACTAACACTAAGGGTTTATATGCTGCAAATATTAAAACACAGTAAATTTACAAAATATAATACGATATGGCTCAAAAAAAAATATTGTGCACAGAAAATGCAACCCAATTTAAAATGATGGATTTGAATATGTGGTTATATATGAAGAAGGAACCTAACCGCCACCAGTGATACAAGGAATTTCGCATGGAAAAATATATTGGCAGCGCAAACATATATGGGAAAAATATATTGGCAGTGCCACACAGAAAGTTATTTCAGAAACTGATTCGGACAATTATATTCAGTAAAATTCAGTCATATATTTGCATCAAAAATAGAGTATGGTAGGAGAACTAGTATAGGTGAAACCCGACACAAATACAACACAAATAACTGAGGTAAATAACTTTATTAAAAGAGGCAAATTTCAATGCATTCTAGTCTACTAAATTACAAGTCATATTGTTGCCCTAACTCCCGCCTCGATGACGTCCATGCAATTTGAGCCGCTCCTGCGTCGTGCCGCTCCTGCTCTGTGCCGCTCCCGCTTGCCAACCGTAGAGACTACACTGGTACCTCCCAGCCAATCGCTAGGGGTACTCTGCTTCCCCCTTAGCCCCCCGAGCCGCAAAAGGGCCACACAAATTCCAGAAGATAAGCCTAGCTTCTCAACTCGCCTCGCAAGGCTGAGCTACCACTCCAATTTGAGCTGAGAAAATCCCAACTCCTCACAAGCAATCAGTCAAGCCACAATCTGGAAGCGTAACGTTACGCTTACAACCCATCCCTTTCTTCATCCTCTTCCCTTTCTTTTATAGAGTTTTGAGACCCCCCCTTTCCCTAAATCACATTTCATTTAAGTTTTAAAGAAAACCCTCTAAAAATTCTTTGTCTTACAAGTGTCACTCATCCCCCACATTTCTCCAAAATTATTTTCTTTAAATTTATTAAAAGGCTCATTTCCCTATTTTTATTATTCCCTTTCTTTCTTTTCTTTTTTTTTAAAACCAAAAAGGTAAATGCGCTAATTAATATTTTCATTTATTATTTATTTAATTATCTTTTGTTCTTTCACAAGTTAGGAAATAATTTCTTCTTTGCAAAATTTTAAAACCATTAGTTTTAATTTAACTCTTACTCTCATTATTTACCCCAAGAATTTTATGAAGACCTAACTATTACTTAACTGGGTTTTTGTTTGAATTTTTATTTTTATGCTAGGGCCTTTTTCTTTAAGTTTACACTACAATTTTTACCCTAGAAAAGTCTTAGGCTTAGGACTTAGATTCTGAGCTAGGCGACAATTGGTTAGGGAAGTTGTTTAAGGATTTCTTAAGGTGTTAATGTCTTAGGGCCGTCTAGGTTTATTTCTTCCTCATCATCAATGCAACGTTCCCTTCAGGACGCACTACGTGCTCCAAGGGTGCCACTCGCCTTATTCGTTTCTTTTGCACAACGTTCCCTTCAGGATGCACCGCGTGCTCCAAGGGTGCCACTCGCTTCTTATGTTTCTTTTGTGCGACGTTCCCTTTAGGATGCACCACGTGCTCTAAGGGTGCCACTCGCTGACTTGACTAATTGGTAGACATCTATAACCCCTGGAGTCAACACTCCACCAGGTGAACTTGTGGGAGACTAAGGGCTCTAAGGAATAAGGCCCCTGCCTTATTATGTGCCCCTTAGAATCATCGTGAGCGACTGTCGTAGTCTGCCCTCACAGCATTGTGGTTCCTCTCGAACTAGGTAATCGTTAACCTACAATTCAAGACACAGCGGGAGTGCTAGTAGGTTGTGGCAAGGTTGCTATCCACACCTCTCCCTCAACCTCTCTGGAAATCGTGTGTGGCCCCTTTACTCCACATGTGAGTCTGGTTGGCAAGCTATCGTTAGCCTGCATCATCAACAATCGTGTCAGAACATGTCAATCATCAAATCAATGAAATATCACAGTAAATAAATCAACCCAATTAGCACACTCCCTGACTCAATCCGGAGTCCAAGGGGTTCCACCGATGCCTCTACATCATCAAGGTCCAAAACCCTGCACAATCAATAAAACTGAGTCAATAGCACCTGTCTACATCAAATAGTAAAGCCTCACGTTGTCTATCATAACATATCATAATCAAGTATAAATGTTTTAACATCAGAAAATTCTAGATCACTTGTCAGCAAGTGTCCTCAAATAATAAGTTTTCTTAGCGTTCCAGAGCGGGATGTTACACATGGCTAAATGTCTATTCTTTGCGTCTTTTTCTTTGATGTGCATTGTGAATGATAAACCTCTAAGTTGAATGCCAGTCCCTTGGCGAACCCAACTTCTGATTTCAATGACTTCCATGTGTGGGTTTTATTGATTATTATGAAAATATTGTGGTTTTATCTTTTGTCACTTATCCCTTTAGTCATTAGTATGTGCCTGAGTAGTCGGTCAGGATCCGAATCGACAGCCGTCACTTCGATGTTTAAAGACCTATAGATTCAAATTCTCTACTTTTCAGTGCATGGATGATGAGTGAATGATAAGAATTTTCCATGTTGTCTATGGACCCCTTACTTATCTTTGAGTTTATTGATTCATGGTTGAATGTCTAGTCTTTGCACCTTCTAATGAGCGAGTACCTATGCAGCTTGATTGATTAAAACTTCGATTGATATCTACGTTTTTAATTGCTTGAACTTGTGTACATCTAAATTTATATTGATAAACTCTGCATTGTGGATAGATATTGAGGAGATATTTCGACATGGGATTTGCCAAACATTCCTCGCAAACTCTCTAGGTATGCTCAAGAAGGAAGAACAAGAACTCCTTCTTCGACCGAGACTTCGACTGAGAAACAACAATATCATCAAAGGAGATTTTCAAATGAGTCTGTGAATAGATCAACTACAGAGCCTGCTCAAGCCAGTGCTATGGATGCAACCTTCTTACATAGGTTGAGCATCAATACTCCTACATCTGATAATGTAGGGAATACCTCTAAATAAGATAATATTTCTGGTAATTCTTTTTTATTTTGTTTATTTTTGTTGTATTTTTTTGTATTTAAATTTATGTGAGGTTAAATCTTGAAGTTACTTTCAAATGTGTGTGTAGACAATCAATTTAAAGAAAGGGCTGACAATGAGAGTGGTTGTCATGAATATTCAAATGTCGGTGTAGAGGGTGAAGGTGGATTTAGGAGGTCGCGTTATCAAGAAACAAAATATTATATGCCTATGTCCACCTATCCTTCAGATGTTGGTGATGAACTTCCATGGGAAGAGAATACTGAAACAATGATGCTTGAATGATGCTCAGGTGTTAAAAAGAGGTTCGAAAATTATTTGGTGGTCTTGGAATTCCCTTAGGAGAGAAAACAAAGTTTGCAAATTATTTTTCATTCATTGGAAAACTTTATGGATGCCTATCAAAAGATGGGGCCAACCATTGACAGTTTTTTCTATCTAATGAGGTGGCGAAATTCAGAGGTGATGGGTCCTGATAAATGGGAGACAGTAAAAAATAGATCTTCAAAAGAAGATGTCATTTCCATGTTCAATTTAAAAAAGGGCCCAAAGCGGAAGATATTGAAGGTGCAATATTTTAAGCACCCTGACTTTGCAGGACATATCCATAACAAATTTTTGGCAGCATATGGGAAATTGTCGTGGAATGATGAGGTTCCACACTATTTTGTAAGACATTTTTTTGCATAGTTTTTTTTGCACATGCATCCTGATTATACTAGTCTATGGTAAAAATATTATGGGACTGGTAAAGGATATACATATGATCGCAAATGGGCATATCGAAGTGTGGCATTGCCGAGACCTCCACAACCTTTAGTACCTCATCCAACAGGAGCATTTGCTTCACTTTCAGAGTTCCAGGCTACATCAGAAGTTGGCAAAGACGCCAGGACTGTAATTGGGGAAAATTTGGAAGCTATTTTTCATGGTGTTGATGTTGGCATGAGGCATCAGTGAGGTGAATCTAATTCCCGGGCTACATTTGTTGATAAAATAGATGCAGAGTTAGATACAATGTCAGCAGAAGATGTTTTGGGGTATGCAACATTTTTCCAGGATGGTTGGAAGAAGATCATTCATAATGATGACCTGAACTGTAGATTGGTATGTGTTATATTTAAGAAATTTTTGACTCATTTTATGATAGTTTGCTTCTAGTTCTAGATTTAGATATCATTGTTTTTATAGAAATAATCAAATTCTTCTTGTCATTAATTGTAGTTTGGATATATGTTAAATGAATCTCTAGTTGGTAGGGGACTTGATTCGACAAGTTTAAATTTGGATGGGTTGAATTAGGTATGTGTTTTCTTCAATCTCCACTCTTTTGAATAAGAGATCAACAACATTTATAATTTTGTATAATTGTGAACACATTGAATCCTAGATTTAGTTCTTATTTGTGTTGTTCGTAGATCTTTATTCCATCTCCTACTACTTAGGCAGGATTGTCTCAATTCTAATTGGGAGAGTTTGAAGAGGGTGAGAGTTCACAGGTATCATTTAATGTCTTAAAATCATTTAAATTTAATGTGTTATAATCATTTAAATACAATTTTTCAAATTTTCAAATTTGAAATGCGTTATATAGGCTAATGTAGAGAAGAGAGAACCTGACAGTGTGCTTGGAATGGAGATTGGGATTGAGGAAGAAGAGGAAGCACCCATATTAGGGAAGGATGTGTCCATTCAGGATGATTCATAAATGTATGTTTTTGACTTTTATCAAATTTTTGTTTTCTCAAATTTTTAGTTTAGTCTTTCATATTCAACACTTTGATCAATTATTTTGAAATATATAGAACCCCTAGATAAGTTTATCATTGTCTTAAATGGTGTACATTAAAAGTTATTTAAGGTTAGATCATGATGAAGACCTAAGTTTGAACTTGAACATGTTAGAATATTTGAGAACAGAATCTATCTCACATCAGAAAAGAGAAAGTTTCTAAATTTTCCTCGATTGCATTCCTTGTTGTCTTGTCCAAGAATGGCGTAGTATGGACAAATTTGTGTTTTCTACATACAACAAAGTGAATTCCTTCTTGCCAGGATATTTTCAAACTCTTAACAAAATTGGTTATTAATCAAAAAAACCATCAGTCAATTAGATTTACAGATAAGTTCACACATATTGTATATGTGAGCTAGCTCACATAATTTCAAAGAGCATTTCATTATATTTAATATGAATACATCTCATTTAAATGATTTTTGAAGAATGAATTAATATACATGTGCAGATTTGTGTTTTCTTCATGTACATGCAAAATTATATGAGAACATCTATTCCACCAAAGAAAGAGAAGATAAGTATTTTTCGGAAGAATGATTTTTAAAATGGAGATTTGTGAACTTGCTTAGATAATAACTAGTTTTTTGAAAGAATGGCTTAATATGGAGATTTATGAGTCCTTTCGTTTGAAAGGGCATCATGGAATTTGATTATATGACCACTGCAGAAGAAGAAGCGAAAAGTGTTTGACTGTTGAGGAGATTAGTGTTTTATTGCTATGTAAATATGATCAAATAACATCACCTGGGATGAGAATTTCTAAAGGATTTGGGACTTTATCCACAAGGAAAATTTCACCTGAAGAATTTTGGACTTTATCCACAAGAAGATAAGTATTTCTTTGGAAGAATGACTTAATATGGGCATTTGTGAATTTTCTTTATACACGATTCTATATTTATTTTCAGATTATTATCTAACTCTAACTCACAATTTGTTTTACCAAGAACACAATAACATCACCTAGGATGAGAATTTCACCTGAAGAATTTGAGACCTTATCCACAAGGAGAATTTCACCTGAAGGATTTTAGACTTTATCCACAAGAAGATAAGTATTTCTTTGGAAGAATGAGTTAATATGGAGATTTGTGAATTTTCTTCATACATAGTTCTATATTTATTTTCATATTATTATCTAACTCTAACTCACAATTTGTTTTACCAAGAACACAATAACATCACCTAGGATGAGAATTTCACCTGAAGGATTTCAAACCTTATCCACAAGGAGAATTTCACCTTAAGGATTTGGGACCTTATCCACAAGGAGAATTTCACCTGAAAGATTTGAGACTTTATCCACAAGGAGATAAGTATTTCATTGGAAGAATGACTTAATATGGAGATTTCTGAACTTTCTTCATACACAATTCTATATTTATTTCCATATTATTATATAACTCTAATTCAAATTGTTTTTTACCAAGAACATATTTTTTCTCTTTAAATTTTTTCAAGATTTTAGATAAGATTTACAAATTGTTTAAATCATGTACTCTTAATTGGAGAGTAACTAGATCTTCAATATATTTAATTGTGGTTGGTTATGTTATTATTTCTTATTGTTTATTTAATATTTAGTTACAGTATATATGTTAATATGTGTTATTTGTTTTTTTATTATGTTTTTTTATTTTTACAGATGTCTAAATTATATTTGGTAGAAAATATGTTTACAATATATTTTGTGGGAAAGAGTATGTTGGAGGATGGAATTTAACTCTTTTGGTATGTATGTCAATTTTTTTTTTTTAATTACAATTTTTGAATTATGTATTATTTTGCATGTTTGAATTGTAAATTTTTTATTTTTGAATTCTGTTTTTTTTGTAGGTTTGAATTTTATCTATGAAGTGATCTATCTTAAAGCGATGGCTTAAAGTCTAGAATTTTGGAGTTAAATATCTTAGTTTTTGTTATCATCCTAAAATGGATGTGGAACTTATGTATTTTACGATGTCTCATATTTGATTTCTCAAAATTGATGGAAAAAAAGTGGCAAAGTTAACTAGTAATGAACTAATGTTTTGTATATTTTTTTTTTACAATGCATTAAATTAAGCATCAAACTTTTAAATATTTTTTTGCTATGTATTAATTTAAATGTTTCCTTTTATGTTCACTGTGTAGTGTC
>JZKD02S0266276.1:0-17926 GCA_000966675.3 Picea glauca | reverse complement strand
TAAGTGATTGAGAAACCATGGATTGTTGCTGATAAAAAGGTTGTGTTAACACGGTGGGTTGGGAATTCCCTTTGAAAATTTTTGCAACTTCATCGCAATGTGGACAGTCTCGGGTGTAATGATTGTCACCACAAATAAGACATGGGAATTTTGGTTTTCACTGTGGTTGCTTTTCAGTAGCAAGCGATGGAGTTTGGGTTTTGGGTTGTTCATTATTATTGTTCTTTTTGGGTTTATTCTTTGTCTTCTTCTTACCTCCATATTGTTGTGAAGGGGAAGATTGAACTGCATTCACCTCATATACTTGAGTCGGGAGGGAAGTAGAGGAGAGTGAGGTCGAAATGGTAATAGGTGCTAAAACATAGTGATTTACTGTTCCAGTCAACTGCGATGTAGATTGGGTTTTGACGGTGCCAAAAACTTCATCTCCATGTGCCATGGACGAAGGTTTGGATGGATCGGTAGTGGCATGGGTAGCATTTGGAATCAACTCGTACAAAGTACTAGATTGTGAATAAACCAAATCTAAATACTGAGCCCGGGCAAAGGATTCTTCCTCGGTGACTACACCACCCATAGCAATGTCATGAGAAATAGGGGCCAAACGAGATTTAGTAAACCATTCTCCCAATAACTGGTCAGGAATGGTGGCTTTAATCAACCTTTTTCATCGTCTCCACTCATGAATGTGATCAGAGATATGTACAGAGTTGGTTTGACGAAGGGAGGTTAAAATTTTAGTACCCTTCTTGTAATAGATGGGTAATTGAAAATGTGTGATAAAGGTCATGGCGAGGGAGTTGAAATCTTGAAAAGAACCATGTGGAAGTTCAATGTACCACTTGGCTGCTAAGCCAGTAAGTGTGCGTTGGAAGAGACGTAAATGTATAGAATCATCCATTAATGAGTTTGATGAACACCATAAATGGAATGTCATCACATAGTTGTTCAAGTCTTCTCCAGGTTTACCATCAAACTTTGGGATGTCAAAAGGTAATTTAGCAGGAATCACTGGCCAAAAAGGAAAATGCAGTATGGGATCATTGGTCCACCGAGACAAGTCTGGGAGATCTATAGTAGCAAGGAAGGGTAATTGTTGATTAACCTGAGGGTGATACTGGTGTGGCATAGTGACACCAGTAGGGCCATGAACTGGTTGAGATGGGTAATTATATCCAGTAGGCCCTCCTACATACGGTTGTTTTTTACCAAGATAAATAAGATTCGATGGTTGTTGAGGAACATTCGTGAGTGGGGGGAAACCCAGTGGATTATGAGGAGTATACTTCGGTTGACTTGGTTGTGGGGCATAAACATTTTTCCCTTGAGGGGGGTAAACAATTTTCCCTTGAGGGGGGTAAACAGTTTTTCCCTAATGAGGGTGCACATTATCCCCGTGGGGAGGATAAAAATTAGACCCTTGGGGAGGATAAGGTTATTTTCCTTAAGGACCCCAGGTGGGTTTGGGACACCTAGATAAGGTTGTCCACAAGATAATCTGAAAGGAATAGGATTTGACACTCCTCCTTGTGGATTATGGTATGATTTTCCCCCAGGGTAGGGTTGATTAAATGTACCTCCTGAAGATACTCCCCGGGATTGTGAAGGGTTTTTGACAAAAGAAGGTTTCCCCCTTTCATAGGCTAATTTACAACTGCGGTTTGACCACTGAAGGGGGGTTGTCCCCGGAAGGAACATGAAAAGGTGGCTATCCCCCAGGAGGATTAGGCCCATTATAGGATGGTTTCCCCTCAAGATGGATAGGTCCACTAGATGGTGGTTTCCCCCCAGTCGAGATATGTCCCGCAGTTGATTTCGTATGTCTGGCAAGGGTATGCATTCTCTATTGTAAAGGCGTTCCAGCAGGATTCTATGGAACATGAGGAGATGTAGAGTGAAAAGGTGTAAAGGTGGGAGTAGTGGATGAAGTGCCTTGGGTATGAGTAGAAGTGATGACTCCAGCATTAATATGGACTTGTGCTGACGTAACAACAAGATCGATGACCTGTTCGATGGGGTGATCAATAGTTTGACCGGATGGTCCTGCCTCAGCAACAAGAGTGTCATGAGGATTAGGAGGTTGTCGAATGTATTCAAAATGCTCATAAAGATCATGTTTCGATGGAGTCCTCCATACAAAATGAGCAGGTGTTTGATGTGTATCTATTGTGTTAGTATGATGAATGGGGGTCCTATAGTCATCACAAAAAATTGGTTATGTGGATCCCATATATGTCTCGGTAATTGGTCTCAAAGATAAACCTGGGATTTCTTCTTTTATAACGTTACTGAACGAATCTAATTGAACCAGGAATGGTTCAATAGGATCTATTGACACAGGTGTAGTATGAGGAGTGGGATCCTCAACCGTAACCAAGGCTCTTTCCGAATTTTCTAACAAAGGAGTAGCAACACTCCCAGCGTTAGAACAATTTTCTACCTCTTCACGGTAGGTGTCTTCCGATGAGTTAGGAGGTAAGGGTCGATATCCTTCTTTCGGAGGAATCCCTTGCATCCTACGTGATCGACAAAGACCTTTATCCTCTACAGGATCAATTTTGAAGAACTATTAAAACAACAACACATGCTAAAAAAATCTAGAAATACCAACAAGCAAACAAACCTTCTCTCGATGACCGTACTAGTTGGTGATGAAATCCAACATCGCATGATCAAGTCAAGAAGGGGATAGGATATGAGTGGGTGGAACAATTATGATGGCAACCTACTTAATGAACTTACACCTTGGTGCAAGCTTCCACACAGTAATCATGGATTTACCCTCCAAGGAGCCCGAGTGAGTTTGATCACCGTCTATTCCAAGTAGAGTGAAGACTTCCCTTCACTATCATCTCATGTAAAGACCCTAAATATTATGGCTACTAAGGACACCAACTCACAGTCAGCCCTTGGGCGGGTACAATCGACAGTGCAATCTGAACATATGGGTAGGATAACGAGTCTGAAATCCTTCGAGAGAACTGAGGAAAACTGGACTGGTATAACTCCAAAGGACCCCAAATGGATTCAGAATTCATGGAGCACTGAGACCAAATGAAGATAGTTGGACCTCAAGAAGAATACCCAATATACGATCTGACTACTATGAACAGTTAAACCACAGAGGGATAATCTTTGTGGCTCTCCCGAACACGACCTCGTGCGTAACCCCTATCTGAGAGGGGGATCCCAGATAAGATTATACAAAAATTATATTTGCTCTCCCTATCGCAAGATGTGAATGTTTGTTTTGAATGCTCTGGAGAGTTGTACTCACATCCTAATCCAAAGCACTAAACCTAGTCTAATGTTGGTGGAGGAATCTAAAAACAAAAAGTTTCTAGATCAATTTTCATTGGCGTTGATTTTTGTGGTTTTTTTTTACTTAGAGGTGAATGAGAGTGAAACTGATGATATTATGACTCGATTCCCAAAAATGCATAAGAAAATGATAAAAAATTGTTTTCTTTCAATGAATTTGTATTTATGGGAAGGAGAAGAAATTTTCCTTTTCACTATCAAACAAAAAGACTTCATGCAATTGTTCTCAATCAAGAATCTAATTCAATGCTAAATTATTCAGAAAATGAATCTAATATCCAAAATCCAGTCGTGAAAATATATCTCTTTGTTTTAAATATGAACTTTAATTGACTTGATTAAAATCTTTTTATGCCAACTAGATTTCACTATTTGCAATTTTAAGCAATTGGAAGCAAACATTATAAAAACAAAAAACACACTCTCACCGTGATCAAACGAGAAGAATAAAAAAGCCAAAATTTTCAAAAAGAAAATCAAAACTCAAACAAGAGGAATTGCTCAGAAAGATAACTTCAAAGATCAAATGGAACAATACACAGATCCCTGAACCTCCTTGTAACAAATTTCATGCAATTAGATAAACGAGAAAGTATTGAACCAACTCCAGATCTCAAAGATGAAGAGTGATTCAAAACCAAGAAGAATGATTTCAATATCTTTTAAAAACCAAACAAAACATCAAAAACCCTTAGAAATAAAATAGTTGCAAGTTTTTACAGAAGACATATACTAATAGAAAAAGTCCTGAGCAGAAGAGAAAACCAAAAATCACACCCAATAGATATATCCCACAAATTTTCAACAGGAAGGAAAATCGATGCTCTAGTGATATAGGCGCCAGAGCATTGCAACGCTCTGTAAAGAACTACAGGGGAGCGTCGAGCTTCAAATTGGTGCTCTGGATGTAATGGAAGGGGAGTGCAGTTTTTTGAGAATGAAAAGTGTCAACCCAGAAAACAAACAACTCATGAAGGCTTAAACATCAGTATGTGTAGGATGACTTCAAGAATAACAACACATAAATAAATAAATAAACACAGTGAATAGGATCTGAAGAAGGGAAAATACCAAAACAAGACCAAGGAAATAAAACAAAACTAACAACTTTGTTCCCCGGTGGAGTTGCCAATTTATATTGTAGGAAAATTCCCCCGTGGACAGGTGAATTTCCTCTTAGATCTTAGACCCCTATGACCAAGACAGAAAATTGCTAACTTTGAACACTGACTTTCCTTTAAACATAGATAAACTATTCAATAGGGAAGAGGAAGAGAGTATGAGTACCTTTTTACAAAGTTTTTCCTTGCTCAGTCCAAGTTGAGCTTGATCTCCAAGTCCTTCAACGAGTCCCGCAATCCAATAAACAATGACGAAAAAACATACTTCTTATTCTACCATGATTAGTTTAAATCTAAATTTATCCAAAGATACGAGCCCATGCAAATGTACACAAACTTTAAGGAAACAGGCCAAACATATGTATTTATGAGAACAAAACAAGGTGCTTACAAAATGTAGATGCAAATGTAGCAGCCTCACCAATATCTCCTTGTCCAACCCCTTGCTCGAACGATCCACAATCAAAATGAAAATACTTTTCACTGATTATTCTCTCCTTTCACCATGAGAATGCCTCCTTATATAGGCTTTGAGATGCTTAACCACCTTAGATATTCTTGGGATAAGTTGATAATATTAATCCATCAGTTTTGGAACTCTCCTTAGATCCAGCCTTGGACTTAGATTCAAGCCAAACTTACTTGAATATTTCTCAGTTGTCCTTAGAGATAAGGGGGATTTGTCCCAAATATTTTCTCAAACGATCGACGCTCCTTCAAGGTGGGCCATAGAGCATTGCAACTCTCCTTGCTAAGAGGGGAAGGAGCACTATCACTCCTTTCAAGTGGGCAGGGGAGTGTTAATCTCCAAAAATACTTTTAGGATAGTAATTCCTCAAGGTAAAATCTTTTAAACTTCACCAAATTAATATTTTATTCTTCTAACAAGACTTAGAGGATGTCCAAGGTGTTTTTATGATGTTTTCCACAATGCAAGAGATGTGAGACGAACATACAACTTTTGCAACACTTGTGACAAAAGTGTGACACTTGCGACAATGATAATGAGACATTGTCGAAGTGAGAAATTTTGATGTGTAACAATAGGTAAGATTGATTTCATCCCGTATACGAGTTGAAAAGGTGACAAACTGGTGGTAGTCTTCATAGACGTTCAATAGGCCCACAACGTTGAGTATGACATCAAATGCCAATTTGACTTGGCAAAATTAATCGTCCGTTGAAGAATGGTCTTGAGAGACTTATTCACAACTTCAACCTGACCATTCGCTTGTGGGTAATAATGTGACGAGTTCTCTTTCCTAAACCCAAGATTTGATGTTAACTCGACCATCATTTTATTTTGGAAGTGACTACCATGGTCAGTGTTAATCTCCTTCGGGATGTTGAACCTTGATACTATCTATTTAAAAATGAAAAGAGTCATTCTTTCACCATCATTGTTAAACATTGGCATAGCCTCGACCCACTTTGTGAAGTAGTCTATCACTACGATGATGTAACGATGCCCCTAGTTGAATCTGGGTGACATGTAGTGAAGTTAATTCCCCACTTAGTGAAATTACCAACAACAATGACAGGAAACATGGGAGTAGGATGTTCCCACATCTTCCGACAGAAGATCTGACATGGGTGGCACTTATTGACCACCTCAATGCAATCCTTGATTAATGAGGACCAAAAGTAATCGACACATAGAATATTTTGGGTTGTTTCCAACCTAGAAAAATGACCACCACATGCTCCAGTGTGACAGTCGTTCAAAACTAGCTCTGCTTCTTCATGGATAAGGCACCGACGAAGAATGCAATCTACACCTCGACGATACAAAGTGTCATCGAGTATGAGATAGTTTTGTGCCTGATGGCGAATTCATCGACGCTCATCAAGGGAAGTAGAAGTGGGGCACTTCAAAGTCTAGATATAGACTAGTATATCTCCATACTAGGGGCCCGAAGATGCGATTAGAAAAAGATCTCCTTTGATAGGCAATTCTTAGGGCATGATATCACTAGACTCGATCAAAAGTTCCGAAATAAGTTCAGAAAATACCAATGACTTTTTGGATTTCGTGGAAACAAAATCCAAGTCAAATTCTTGGAGGATTACAATCCATCTACTGATATTTCCACCAATGACCCATCGTGTTAACACATATTGAAAAGGGTTCACAACGACAATGACAGTGGTCTTGCGAAGCAAAATGTAATGACGGAACCATTGGACAACATGAACTGCTGCTAAAGCAAGCTTCTCAACATGAGAATAGTTGAGTTTTGTCCCAACCAGGCCTCGACTAAGGTAATAAATAACATGCTTCTCGATAATATCATCCTATTGAACCAATACCATGTCGATGGTCGACTCTTCAACAACCAAATACAACAAGAAATCTCTATTATAATCAGAAGGCTGGAGCAGAGGGGTAGATGTAAGGGCATGTTTCAATGCTTCAAAAGAGCGTTGAGTGGCTTTGTGTCAACATAATGGGACTCCCTTTTTCAAAAGATGCATAAACCCTTTAGTGATATCGATGTAATTCATGACAAAACGCCGAAGAAAGTTCGCTTTCCCCTGTAAACTATGAAGTTGGGGTATTGTGAACGGGGGAAGAAATTGAACTATCACCTCAACCTTGAGAGGATCGACCATGATCCCTATTTTCGATACAATAAAACCTAAGAGACGACCCAACTTCATGTAGAAACTGCATTTGTTACGATTCAAGCGAATCCAATAATAGTGACATCGTTTGAAGATTAGTCGAAGGTGAGCGGGATGATCAGATCTCTTGCGAGAGTGTGATGCTAGATCATCAAGATATGCCTCGACTATATGTCTAAGGTCATGAAAATCAAACGACATGGCCCGTTGAAAAGTGGCTCCAACATTCTTCATGCCAAAAGGCATCTTACGATACACAAACGTGCCCCAAGGATAAATAAAAAAAAAATTATGTTGGTCTTCGGTTTTGATTTGAATCTAGTTATATCCCGAGAAACCATCCATGAATGAAAAGACCTTGTAGCCAATGCATTCATCGATAATCTGATCGATGAATGGGGTGGAAAAATTATCTTTCGAACAAACCTTATTCAAATGACGAAATTCCATGGACACACGAATCATACCCTGTTTCTTGTTAATCAAAACTGGGTTTGACACCCATTCCATCAACTACACGGGGTAGATAAAATCGACTTTAAGAAGTTTTTCTACTTCAGCCTTAATTGTTGCCGCCTTTCGATTATTCACCAAACAAAACTTCTTTTGGACGGACTTGGCATCAGGATAAGTCGTTATTTCATGTTAAACAATTCTTGGGTCAATGCCTGAAATTCCCTCGTAAGACCAGGCAAAAACATCGCAAAATTCCTTAAACAACTTGGTATAAATTTTAATCTCTTCGAGGGAGGATTTTGCTTCAACGAAAACATTCTCCACAATGCCAGGGGTTCTGGAGATATCTATGGGAATCGTTTTAGTGATACTCTCCATATTACCCTTGGAAAAAACTATGTGCATAGCCAAAGGATTAATAGGACAAGACCTATCTCCATTCACAGTCAAAACAAATTCTCCTACCTCTATTCTCCTTAACTCGGGAAGGAAGTAAGATCTATGATGAAGATCATCCCAGGGTCTATATGGACCATTCAATGCATCAATAATTGCCTCATCAGAGGGCAAGACAATGTCTAAAGGATATGTAGTGGAAAGAGAACCTTGAGCCCAAATAGGCTCGAGGACTAGATCTAACTCCTGTGCGGGAATTAGATCGGGGTCGACTAAATATTGATGGACAATTTTGTACACAACCTCGGTCACAGACAAGGACATGGACATGCCAAGATGCCTTTTCCCTTCCATCGAAGTCGATGGGGAAGGAATATTCCACATATCATGAAAGTAAATTGTTCGAAACGATGACACTTGAAAGATTGTAGCCCTAGGCTGGTTAGGGACAAATGATATAAGCTTCATATCGCCATAAGGTGGTGGGTAGTTGAAATTTCCCATTAATGACATACATAAACTAACACCTAAGTCAATGATGTTAGACTTCGTATTATCAATCATCAAGACCGTGGAAATTCCCCGATGAAGGGTCAGGATAGGAGAAGGACAACTGGTCAATGGTCACAATCTGGCCCTCGTCTGGAAAACACAAGAGAAGAAAAACCGTAGCAACCATTGTGTGCATCACATAAGTCCAAATTCTTACTAACAAAAGGTTGTAGTTGAGAGGTGAATTGACCACTTCAACGTCAACACACATGATTTTTCCTCCCAACTGCACGGGGAAATAAGGAATGATTCCATGTGGTTTGAATGACCGACCGTCAAACGCCGTAAGCAACGTAGGTGACGAAGACAAACCGGGCTGGCCAACGGCCTTCCAACATGCCAACGACATCACATAAGTCGAGGCACCCTCATCAACCACTGTACATAAGATATTCCGAGTAAAATATTTCATGGTGTAAGCCACTACTATCTGAAACACAACGTGGTAAGGAAGATGAGGTTTCAAGTCAGTTGGATCAAGATTGATCGCTCTCGAGTTACAAGTCTCTATCGATCCCAAGGTCAATAAAAAAGCTTTCTTTGCAAAGGGAAACTCTAGAGGACTTCCAAAGCAGACATCGCGCAAGGGGTTCGTGCCAAATCTTCCACAATGAATTAGTTCTGGGCAGCCCTCACGTTTGGATTATGAGAATCCTTTTTAAACGCACCTTTTGGGATGCGAGTCATCATTTCGCCCACCGTCTTCCCAATATGGAGAGGATTCGGTGGGTTCATGTCTTCTTTTCCCTTTTCGACAGATACCAATATTCTATAATCTTGATCATTGGTTTCTATATGAGCCTCAAATTTCATTATGTAAACATTCACGGTTGGGTTTTTACCGATAGTCATGGGAGGTCCCTGACTTCCCCCTTCCACACTCGAGGATGCTGAAGCTTGAGCCATGTTTTTCCCATGTGGAAATGGGTTTGTCAACAAAACAAGTTGTTGTTGTACCAATAACTTCTGATATTCTGTAAGTCGAGGGCACAAATGAGTGAGGTGGTCGTCCGTGCAAAGGTTACACGTATACTTCAACTTCCTTCTCTCCATTTTTCCCTCACCAGGATTGTTAGTAGATTTTTTGTCCCCTTCACCCTTCTTGTTTTGTTGTTTCTTCTTTCCGTCAAGCTGTTGGTTGGCCTTTGGGTTCGTCAACTGCACATTGTATACGTATGGCGTTTGGGTAGGGGGAACAACTGAAACTGAGGTCTGGCTGGCCACAGTTTGTGTTATCGACAATTGTTGCAATTGATTTGACAACAAATCAATGGAAATTCCTTGTGTTGAGCCCACAATACCATCAAGATGGGGTCAAGACTTTTGATTGGACTTGTTGAGGATAGACCGTGGCACATCCGGTAAAATCTCATAGAGCATGTCGGATTGAGAGTATATCAGTTCAAGTTGTTGCACTCTCATTATCGCCTCCTCCTCTGAAAACACTCCAGAAGTTGCTACACCGTATGAGATGCAAGGAACCAAAGACTTCAGGAACCACTCCATCAAGAAAGCTGGAGGGACCTGGACCTTAATCAAGCTCTTTCAACGTTTCCATTCTCAGATATGATCATAGATATGGTTGGCCTTGGTTTTCTCAAAGTTGGCCAACAATTTGGTGCCAACATCGTATCTCACGGGTAGTTGGAAATGGTTAAAAAAGACCATCGCCAAGTCATTGAAGTAAGAATACCTCGAGCGATTGAGCTCAATATACCATTTTGTGACACCCTTGATAAGAGTGCGTTGAAAAAGGTGCAACTGGGCGGAGTCATCTCGGAGTGAGTTTGGCGAGCACCATAAGTGAAAGGTGTTCACCTGATCACCTTGATCTTCACCGAGGTTGCCTTCAAATTTCAAAATGTCCGAGGGAAACTTAGTCGGCATGGGGGTCCAATGTGGATCATGACAAATTGGGTCATTGAGTAATATCGACAAGTCTGGCAGATGTAGAGTTCCCATAAATGGTATTTTAGGTTGAGTACTATGTACAAGAAAAGAGGGTCCTGGAGTTTGACTGGCACCAGGTTTCTAAGAAAAGTTGGACTACTGGACATGGTTTTGGTAGAAACCATGGCCTTGACCAACATACAGAAACTATGTTTGTTGGGGTATCATCGACTAACTCCCATAATTGGAGGAATGGCTTGCGTGGGGATCACTCCCTGTGTTGTGTTCCAAGTATTTTGGAATGGGATGCCCCCAACCAATCCAACGAGCATAAGTACAAAGCCCTGCCCAGGGTTCCATTGAGAATGGAAGGGGTTTCCCCCAACCAAAATCCCTTTCGAGGGAACTGATCCCTGCTAAGGATTCCAAAGACCCTGAGAGGAGAAAACTCCAGTCGTTGCCCCCTATGAAGGAATAGTACCTTGCATGGGGTTCTGTTGTCCAAAACTATGGTTTCCCCCAATTGAAACAATAACTGAAGAAAAAGCATTGTTCCCAAATGTGTCAAACAAAAAGAAGGACATAGATCCCATCGGCGTTATGTAAGACAAAGGTCCTAAGCTGCCTGCTCCAAACAAGTTGTAATTAGCATTCGGCCCGATAGGTTGCTGGAAAGCACCACCGAGCGAGGGGGATGAAGGAGGTATATGACCCCCACCGTAAGGGATAGAATTAAAGGGGACTGAATTTCCCTTGGTTGACCCTTGCATGGGAGAGTTTGATCTCCCTGCCCCCAAACCCATGCTCTATAAGGTGGAGTAGGTAAGAAACAAATTCAAATCAAAGTCGGGAATCCCATATGAGAATGGAGGGCCCGTCTCACTCTGAGTAAACAGAGTAGTGGTCGTCGCTGATGACGATATCAGACCATTGCCCGAAGTAGAGGGAGTCAAGGCCACTATGGTCCGGACTAGCTAAGGTGGGAGAGGAGGCAAGATGCCCCTTGCGGTAGTAGCCAAAACGAGAGTATGAAGACTCCTAGACAAAGTAGCATCATTTTCTTCCATTTTCGCTTGTAAAACTAACTGGCGCTCGGAAGGCGTCACCTAAGGAGGGACAACTTGTATCAAGATTGATGCCGACAAGTCAGTTATCGGAGGGTTGGTTGGCCCGAGAGCTTCTACCTCAAGGTCATAAACAATAGATTCCTCTGAAGTCAAATAGTTTCCTTGCGGAGCAAGCTCAGGCACATTTTCCTATGGCTCAATCACTTCGAATGACCCTTGTTGGTCAAGTCTTCGCCGTAATGGCGGAAGAGGTGGCTCTAATGGAATCGAAAATAGGCCTTGAAGCCTTCTCAATTGATGAATATTTTGATATTCCACTTTGTGAAATGATCAACCGACACAGTAAGGCTTAACTAGCATTTAAACACCAAGCACGCACTAAAAATTTCCTATAAGAAAAATCAAGTAGTCGACTATCTAGTCAGAAGGATAGTTACGCCAACCAACACTATAGAAACCAACTGGTTTAACTGCAAATCGAACATGGAAGCAACCTCTGGGTATAATCTGTGAAGTGTGATCCGATGTCTGCCCCAGGTACCACGGTATACCCCCGTAGTCACCTGTGTAAGTCCCTAGAATATGGGCAACTAAGTTTCCAGCTCGTAGTCAGTCACTAGGTGGGTACAGTTGACAGTCGGGCAGATCAAAATGAGCAGGATAGCAAGTCTAAAACCTATCAGGGGTATCAAGAGCAGATGGTACATAATACAACAGAGGATATCAAATGGATTCGAGGTCCACAAATCTTCATAGACAAATGAAGTTGGTAGTACTCCCAAGACAGATCCTCAATATGTGTTCCCCACTACATTCAGTTCGACTTTGGAGGGGTTATCCCCTCTTCCTTTCTTCATGCGACCTCATGTTTATCCCCTATGTTAGAGGGGGGTCCCAGATAATTTTTATGACACTGGACTTAAGCACTCCCTAACTCAGACTCCAATGTTTGTTTTAACGGCCTTGAAGAGTTTCCTCTCCAACCTAATTCAAGGCTCTAACCCTAAACTAGTTAGTTGACCCTATAAACAGAAGTCTAGTTAATTTTAGATTTAACGTTCTTTTTAAAGGCTTGATTTAATCATAGGGATATGGTGGTGAAACTAATGATGTTATAAGAGACGAAAAGGAGGAGAAAAATACAAAACTTGAAAGAAAAATTACTTCAAATCCAAAAGCAAAACTTTATAACTAACTCTTTGTAACTGAACTTTTCTTTAACTAACTTTTCAATATCTTGTAAAGAAAAACTAAAACCTACTTTCGCTTGACTACGAGCTACTTATGATTCAAGAAATCAAGAAAGAACTTGAAAAACATAATCTTTTTCCTTTTTGCAAATAACCAACTCTAACTACTTTACCAAACTAAAAAGGAAATTCATTTTTTTTTAAATTGCCTTAAAGAGAAAAAAAACTGAAATAAATCTTTTTTCTTTTTTCAAAGTAAGTAAAAAAGGATGAAAAGACCAAAACAAGGCCGGAAAAACCCTTTTATACCACTGCAGATCACAGGGATTCAATCAAGAAACCTAGAAGGCAGATTTACAATTCAACAGCTTGCTTAAAACCTTTTTTTTTAAGTAAACATAAGAAAATCAAGAAAACAAGTAAAGTGGACCCAAAACCTAGGATATGGTTGTAAACAGAGACTCTAGACTAATCCCAAAAAACCCTAAGAAGTTTAAACTTCAATCAAAAAAGAGGCAAACCCCCTCTTTTTTCAAAAAAAATCTTGAAACAGAGACACAGGTTGTTACATCAGCATCCTGCATATGTATGCGGGTTGTTTACTGAGAAGAGAGTGTATGTACGTGAGATGACTCAAGACAGGGCATGTACACCTCTGTATCTTTCCAAAAAAGAAGAGATCATTTAGTCTTACAAGGCAAGGACAACTTGTATTGCACCTAAAGGTGACCAGAATCCCTTGACAGACTAAGAAAACTTGAAAGAAACTTGAAAGGAAAACAAACCAATCAAACAACTAAAAATCCCCTAAAAACCCCTAGAGGCTTCCCCAGTATGGTCGTCGATTATTCTAGGGGGAAAACCCCCCTTTAACTACACCAGGGTTCAAGATGTAGACAAAGCGAATAATTGTCTAAAAACAAATCAATTCTCTATACTACCCCAAATATACCAAAACTAATATAAATAAAGCAAAGAGAGAAGATATTGGGTAACTATACCTCTAATCCCACGTTCGATGATGATCTCCTCGTGCTTGGGATTTCCACTGACTGCATATCTCCTCCCAGGGATGACCTATATCCAAAGATAGGAAAACAAAGAACTATAAGCATGCTATTCCATATATAAGTTAGGGCTACATGTTAGAATGTCAATCATAAATCAATAAAAGTACTCAAGACACCATCATTTGGGACAAGAAAATGTAATTTTTTTTATTCATAATACAAAAATTATACCTTACAATCTAAGTCGGCCACCATTTCGCGAACCTGGTCGGGGATCCTCTTTACCATGCTCAAGTTGCACCTTGTATGAACTTCTTCTCTCAACCTTTTGATCTCTTCTATGGAAGGGAATGGGTTAAATGGAGGAAGAAGGGGTTGATGAGGGAATGTTGAGGCAATTTCTCACAAAAGGAAATCATATCTTGGGCAAGGAGGGGAAGTGAAATCGGACAAAGTTTCCCTATTCTTATGCTTAGATTTTAAATGAGAACCCAACACCTCCTTGTATATGACAAAAGGATGGTTATTTGGTTGGGTGACGGGCTATAACAGGTGGATTAGTTGGGAAACTTCCAACAACCCGTCAATTTCAACGAATTCCTTGCAACTTTTTATTTTTTGCAACTTTTGAAAATATATGCGGGTTGTAATGGTGTAGCATGTGTATGTACGTGAGTTGTAGTGGTGCAACAAGCATATGTACACGGGTTGTAATGGTGCAAAGTGCATACACCTTCCAAAAAATGGTTTTTTAAGAAGAGCTTCTCAACAATGCTTTGGAAAAAAATGCAAGTAAGAGGGCCAAGGCCATGTATGCAAGAGTAGGGAATTTTAGGGCTATAACAGTTCTCCAGTACCTCATCTATGAATGGTGTTGGGCATGGGTCATGTAAACACGTGTCATTCATATTTCTTAGATCCACGCAGATCTTGATTCCTTTTGTCTTCTTTTCCTATACTATGATTAGACTTATCAACTCATATTCTTCTACCAGTTCAATAATTCCTATGTCCAACATCATGTCTATTTCATCTTTCACCTTCTCTTTGTATTTTGGATTTAACCTGTAAGGCCTCTGTCGCACTGGCTTAGCACATGGTTTCATTGGAATATTCATCTCACCTAAGTCTCCTACTATCTCCTTCATCTCTGAGAATGTAGTTGGGAATAGGTATTTATATTCTCACATGTCTGCAATCTTCTCTACTATCTTATCGCTCCAATAGTCTCCTATCTGTGCAAACTTCAGATTCTCTATTGTCCCAATGTTTACTTTCCATCTATTTCTGGGTTGTGTGTAAGCAGTTGAATCAAGTTCTGGTCTTTCTACTTCTTGTTCTCCTTCTATTTCAGGTACTTGTATGTTCCTAGGATCTTCTTCTTCATGTTCTTCCTTAGCCACATTTTAACACTCCAATAACATATGAACATATATATTGGCTCTGTCTGCATTGCACACTGATACAACCTCCATTGGACCTTATTTTGAGAATATTTTAGTTTGAATAGCATGTAGCACTACATCTATGGTTGGGGATTCATTTTCAAATGTAAATGTGACCTTGAACCTCTGGACCAGTTGTTCCCATCATGTTGTCTCTCTGTGCATTTCCAATTCCAATTACCAGTTCTTCAGAATTGTGTCCAGTGTGTGTATAAATCTATGCGTCCATTCTATCTCTAGTACTGAACTCCATAAATCCCTACACTGCTCAACATGACATGTTGGGTCACTCTCTCCTATATACTTATGCAAAATGCTTTCTACCTTAGTACCAAGCCTTAATTTCATTAGTTTTTTTCACTTTGACCGGTCTTTCATCCCCTCTCTGTGTGCAGCCCACCATCTGGCTGGAGTCTCTTTTAGGAAAACATCTAGTGCTAACATCCTTTGTTGTTTGGGTACCGGCAACTCAAATTCCTTTACAAATAAACTTATATTATTTGATCCATCATACATGGGTGGATCACATAGCTCTATTCCAATCTAGTGCAAGTATCAGGTTATGCATGCACATCATCTAGTTGACACTTCATGCATCCTCTATGACCAATGGTCTAGACTGTCTTCTAAGTCTGATGCACACAAATTGATATTTCTCCAACTCGGTACATCATCTGCAGTTGGGTCGAAATAATCATCCATTCTCCTAATCATTTTATATAAGTTGTCAACGTCGTTTCCTCTGACTGGCTCTATGTATCTCTTTCCTTCTGATGGGTCCAAGGGTGCAGTAACTTTCAATTCTCCAAGCTAGAATATAATCTCCCTCCTCTTCCAGTTAATGATTGTCTAGTTATCAAAATATTATTCCAATCCCATCAGTGTTGGATATGGTTGACTATAATCCAAAATATCAATAACCTCAAAGTTTTCCACACTACGCACCCCATCTATGTTCATAGGTACTCTTGTCAAATGACCATTCAGTACTATTTTGTGCTTATTTGTGAGCCTTAGTTGAACAAGAGACCACACTAATTTGGGTTTTCCCATCATATTCCAAGTCTCTTTAGGTAGAACATTCACATCAGATCCTAAGTCCAAGGTGACATTATCCACATCATACTCCCCAATTTGCGCACTAAATTCGACTTCTCCATTGGTTCTCTTCCTGCGTAGTACCTGATTCACCACCCTTTGTGCGACAAGATTTTTCCATCCTTGTGTACAATGATAAATCATGTCATATTGTGTATTGATCACAATTTCATCTTTCATTATCTCTACACAACTCCTCAGGATTTTTTTTAGCGTGCTTACACCTCCAATTGGTTTCTCTGGCACGACGTGATCTCCTACTTGAGGAGAAGATGATGTCGATACTCCCCAATCCTATCCAAGTATATCTTTTCTTCCCCTTTGATATGTCCCCTTTTATTTCTGAGGATCAAAGGTTGGAATAGTGTTACACATCAAAATTCCTCACTTCGACAGTGTTGCAAGTATCACACTTTCATTGTCGCAAGTGTCGCAAGTATCACACTTTTATTGTCACAAGTGTCTCATTCGATTTTCCTAAGTGTTACAACTTGAACGATACCATGAAAACACTTGCTAAAACCCATAAAACATGTTATAAGAAGAATCCCCATCATCTGACAATCGAAACAAGTATTTTTACTAGGGATTTACTCATCTTGGTGACTTTTGGGAAGATTAACGCTCCCTCAATCATACACAGGGAGCGTTATCACTTCTTGGCCATATCAAGGGGAGCACTGGAGCACTATGTTGTCCATCTTAAGGGAGCGCTGAGTTGGTTGAGGGAATCTTGGAGGAAATCTGACTCTCCTCTAAAGACAACTATGGATGGATTGGGTTAGTTTAGCTCGAATCTAACTCTAGGGCTGCATCTAAGGAAGATATCACAACTACTGGAGCCATATCCTCAATTAATTCCAAATATACCCAAGGTAGTTGAGCCTCTCAAATCCTATAAATGGAGGCATTCCCATGGTGAAAAGAGGAGAAAATCAGCAAAGTATTTTTATTTTGATTGTGGATCTTTCAAGCAAGGGTTAGACGAGGAGGACTTGGAGAGGATGATGCAACATCATATGAAGATTGGAAGTTTCCTTTTGAATTTATCATTAATATACTTGGCCTATTTCCTTTGATTATGTGTTTACATGTGATTTTCTATGCTTGTCTTAATCTTCATAGATCAATTTATTTTTTCTAATCCATTAGAGTAGGAGATAGTCGTTTGTTTCTTGTTGTCCATTAAAAGTATTGTTTGGAGCTGAACCAGGGTCTTCATCCTGATCCTATAACAGTACGAGTTTGTCCATATGAATAGATGATTTGATGTTGAACATGACAAAAACCACTTGATTACCAGTCATTGAGGTATATTGTTAACAAGTGCGAGAGAAATCACCATTGATGTTGATGATTCTCAAGGTACTTTTAAAGTACAATCCAGCGAATGTGAATAATGAGATGAAGTCAAACATTCATGGAATCAGTTGGTCAGGGTTCATTGATGCATACCCACTGTCAGATGAAAGGAGGATTTCCATTGAGGCGTGCAGGTCCCAAGGTACTGATTTGTTCATAATTCTGTTTCCTGGATAATTTGTTAAAGTTGACAAAAAAAGACTCATCGAAAGAGGGAATTGATATATCCCCCATCAATTGACACGAAACTTGACACTGGAAAGTGATAAGATATATTGAATGAAAAATGGACTGACACGGGTATGGGAACTGGTAACATTGTAGATGATTGACTTTTGAAGTTCTCATTAATATATTGATCCGGATTTTATGAGCAGAATGAAATCAATACAT
>JZKD02S0266254.1:0-20696 GCA_000966675.3 Picea glauca | reverse complement strand
TGTTCACATTTTGAACATATTGTGAAGAATTTGAATTTTGTAGTATGAGATACTACCTTGCGGAACTATTTTGGTGGGACAGTAGTAAGAACTACCTCTAGTGTCATGTAGATATGACCCCTCGGAGTAATAATGACACTACGAGTTCGAGACTCATAAATAACATGGTGCTTCCACATATATGGTAGGCACAAGAGAACATCACATAAATCCAATGGGGAAACAATATATAATATCTCATCCTTGAAGGGATGGATGTAGTATGAAAATCGACACTTTTGGCTGACACGAAGATCTCATCCATGGCAAAGCCACCCGATGTTGTATGGTTGTGGGTGTGGTGTTTTCGACAATCCCAAATGTTTGATGACCTCTGTTGAGATGAGATTCTTCTATCTTCCACTATCAACAATAAAATGAAGTGGGGTCCCCTTCACCCACATCTGTGAATCAAAAAGGTGTTCCCCCTCTTCAGGATCTGTTGGTTCTTCTGGTTGAATTATTGCAGTCGCGACAATAGAACTGGGGTCTGCGTCGATGATTTGTCTTCTACCAGTATTTCTGAATCAGGGTTTGACTCCTTGTCTTTGATCTCAACCACCAATGATTGTTTTGAGTGACATTCATCGGTGTTGTGGCAAGGGATTTTGTGCAAATCCCACCATTTTCCATTTTTCTTCTTCATCTTTTCATTACATTTATATTCCTGTGGCTTCGACTGGTTTTATGAAGGTTGTTTGTTAGGGTCGTCTTTACAATACTTTGGTTGTTGCGTATTTGCAGACTCAAACTCCCACTTTTTTTGGTGCTTAAATTTTTACTCAATTTTAACAACATATCGATAAGCAACACCCAGTGATGAGATGTATAGAAAATTCATTTCAGTTTGGACGTATCTATGTAGAGCACCACGGTATTTCAGAACCAGATGTTGCTCGAAGTCTTTGATACCCAGCTCAGGAAAGGTATGTAAGGTATTGGTGAACTCTGTCACTGCTTGGCCCCTCTCTTGATGCAGCGTGGTCCATCTCATGTACTGGTCTTCACAGTTTCCAACAGGGTAATATTGTTCTTTGACCGCATCCACAAAAAAATTCCAAGTGGTCTCAGCCCCATATATTCCAAAATACTTTGTGGAACTTTTCTCCCAATACGTTTCCCACCAATGTTTGATATGGGGGAGATGCTTAAGGAGTGCGAAGGTGATATTTTCCCTGTCGAAAAAATAGTGAACAGAGAAATAACCTTCTAGAAAATTTAACCATTTTTCTAGAGCATTCGCATCTATATGTCCTTCAAATATGGGACTATCAAAATTAACTTCTACCTTGAAAGGAGAGGTGCCTCCAAAGTGGTCACTTGATGAAGACGTGACTCTTTTTATCGATGGGCATTGAAGGATGTGAAAAACATTATCCATCATTTTTTCCCTCTGTCGCGTGAGAGCTTGCTCAAGCGACAGATTAATAGAATTGTTTTCTCTGTCATTTTTATTTTCTTTCACCATGGAGGGTTTCTTGGGAATGCGAGAGTGATTTTACACAAGAGATACAAGCTGGAGACCCAACTTCCTATACTTGGACCTCATCGGGGACATGAACTAAAAAAACGATCAAGAACATCATGATCTTAAACCACTGATCTGGATTATTTTCGGCACGAAATGAGAGAAGAGATATAATAAATAAATGTACAATGATATCTCATACATCCAATAATATAATATAAATATATCATAGATGCAACCATAAACATAGAGATACAGTAATACACAATTTCTATTATGAGCGAAGTGTACAAAACTGTAGAAATACAAAGTGAAAGAATCGCTAGAATGGTGGCAGATTATCTCTGAGAAGAGATGTGAAGACTACTCACATTTGCAAGAAGATGGATTAAAATGAGGCTATAAAGGCCTTTTTAAAATAAATAAAATCCAAAACCCTAACCTCGGATGATGAAAATCCATTAGTTTTGTGGACCCCGTTTTGGGTAGTTTGGTGTATCAACTTCCCACGATCGTAACTTTGGCATGTGATCTTTGTTTGGGGTGCACGATATCTCGTTGGAAAGGTATCATAGAGGATATTCATTTTGGGGGCTCAATTTGAGCCTTCTATTATCATTAAGGTTCTCTATCTTGAAAAAATTATTTTTGGCCTTCAAAATGGCCACGGAATTTTAGGAACCGAAAAACTGCTAAAAATAGTAAGTTGCCAGAAGATTGTTTTGAGCCAATTTGAATAGGTGGGTGGCTACCAATATCCACCTGGATCAATCCTCCCTCCTTAGAAAGCAATGGTCTCCATTGTGTTGAGTTCCTGGGGGAGAGTGAAAATCATTTATTGAATCCGCATCTTGATGAGTTGTTCTCCTTGATGGAGAAGTTGTGTTGCTTAGCTTGTTGAAGGTTGTCATGCACCTATGGTTGGAAGGGTTGGAAATTTTTAACCAGTCTGGATACATGAGATGTCTATGTGCAGAAGTAATATTTACACTTTTCTGCAATCTTGTTGACCTACTTCTATTGGATAGAAGGTGCTTGGGTCGAGGTTGCAGTGGTTGTAGTGTCCTTCTGTTCATCTTTTGAATATATTGTGAAGAAGCTGAATTTTGTAGTATGAGATACTAACTTGCGGAATTATTTAAGTGGGATAGTAGTAAGAACTACCTCTGGTATTCTATAGAGATGACCCCCCAAAATAACATTGACACTATTGGGTCGAGACTCATAAATAGCATGGAGCTTCCACATATATGGTTGGCCCAAGAGAACATCACAAAAATCCAGCGGGGAAACATCAAAGAATACCTCATCCTTGAAGGGTTGGATGTTGTATGACAATTGGAACTGTTGTCTGACATGAAGATATCGTTCCTGGCGAAGCCACCCGATGTTGTATGGTTGCGGGTGTGGTGTTGTCGACAATCCCAACTATTTGACAACCTCTACTAAGATGAGGTTCTTCTGTCTTTCACTATCAACAATAAAATGTAGGGGGGTCCCCTTCACCCACATCTTTGAATGAAAAAGGTGCTCCCCCTCTTCAAGATCAGTTGGTTCTTCTTATTGAATTTTTGTGGTCACAACAATAGCAGTGGGGTCTATGTCTATGATCTTTCTTCTACCAGTATTTTCTGAATCAGATTATGAATCAAGGTTCGACTCATTCTCCTTGATCTCGACCACCAATAACTATTTTGAGAGACATTCATCGGTGTTGTGCCAGAGTATTTTGTCGAAATCACACCATTTTCCAGTTTCCTTCTTTGTCTTTTTGTTACCCTTCGTTTCTTGTGGCTTGGACTAGTTTTCTAAAGGCTGGTTGTTAGGGTCATCTTTACCATACTTTGGTTTTTGCAGATTTGTAGACCCAAACTCATGTTTGTTCCGGTGCTTCAATTTTTGCTTGATTTTAACAGCATATCGATAAGCAGCACCCAGTGATGAGATATCCAGAAAATCCATTTCAGTTTGGATGTATGTGTATAGATCCCCACGGTGTTTTAGAACCAGATGTCGCTCAGAGTATTTGATACCCATATTGGTTTGCAAGGTAAGTAAGGTATTGGTGAACTCTGACATTGCTTGGCCTCGCTCTTGATGCAATGTGGTCCATCTCATGTATTGGTCTTCAAAGCTTCCAATATGGTAATATTGTTTATTGACCTCATCCACAAAAAATCCCAAATGGGATTGGCCCCATATATTCTAGACTCCTTTGTGGAAATTTTCTCCCAGTAAGTTTCCCACCAATGTTTGACATGGAGGAGAGCCTTAAGGAGTGTAAAGGTGATCTTTTCCCAGTCAGAAAAATTGTGAACAGAGAAATAACCTTCTAGTAGATTTAACCATTTTTCTAGGGCATCTGCATCTATCTATCCTTCAAATATGGGAATATCAAAATTAACTTGTACCTTGAAAGGAGAGGTTCCTTCAAAGTGGCCACTTTATGAATACGTTCATGTTGTTATCGACAGGCATTGAAGGATGTGGGAAACATTCTCCATCATTTTGTCCCTCTATCGTGTGAGATCTTGCTTAAGCAACAAAATAATAGAATCATTTTCCCTGTCCTTTCTCTTTTCTTCCGCCATGGAGGGTTTCTTAGGCGTGCGAGACCGATTTTCCTCAAGAGAGACAATATCGAGACCCAACTTGCTATACTCGGATCTCATCAAGGCCATTTAGTAAAAAATACGATCAAGAGCAACCTTCTCTGATACCACTGATCCATAATATTTTCAAAAAAAAATGAGAGAAGAGATATAATAAAGAACTGTACATAGATATCTCTGATATCCAATAATATATTAGAGATGCAACCATAAACACAGAGATACAGTAATAGGCAATTTTTATTAATGAGCGAAATGTACAAATATGTATAGAACCCTACGGTATTTCAGAACCAAGTGTCTCTCGGAGTATTTGATACCCAAATTTGTGTGCAATACATGGAAGGTATTGGTGAACTCCGTTAGTGCTTAGCCCCTCTCTTTACGTAGCATGGTCCATCTCCTGTACTGGTCTTCATAGTTTTCAACAGAGTAATATTGTTCCTTGACCGCATCCACAAAAAATTCCCAAGTGGGCTCGGTCCCATATATTCCAGACTCCTCTGTGGAAATTTTCTCCTAATAAGTTTTCCACCCATGTTTGACATGGAAGAGAGCCTTAACAAGTGTGAATGTGATATTTTCCCTGTCGGAAAAATAGTGAATAGAAAAATAACCTTTTAGCAAATTTAACCATTTTTCTAGGGTAGTCGCATCTATCTTTCCTTCAAATATGGGAATATCAAAATTAACTTGTACCTTGAAAGGCAAGGTGCCTCCAAAGTGGTCACTTGATGAAGACCTGAATATAGTTATAGAAAAGTGTTGAAGGATGTGGGAAAATTTCTCCATCATTTCGTCCCTTTGTCACGTGAGAGATTGTTCAAGCAACAAATTAATAGAATCATTTGCTCTATCACTTTTATTTTCTTCCACCATGGAGGGTTTCTTAGGCATGCAAGAGATATTTTCCATGAGACATACAATCTTGAGACCCAACTTGCTATACTCGAACCTCGTTAGGGACAAGCACTAAAAAACCCGATCAAGAGCATCATGCTCTGATACCACTGATCCAGATTATTTTCGGCACGAAATGAGAGTAGAGATATAATAAAGAAATGTACAGAGATATTTCAGATATCCAATAATATAACATAAATATATCATAGATACAACCATAAACACAGAGATATAGTAATACACAATTTTTATTAATGAGCGAAATGTACAAAACTGTAGAAATACAGAGTGAAAGACTCGCTAGAATGGCGACAGCTTATCTCTAAGAAGAGATGTGATGGCTACTCACATTCCCAAGAAGATAGATTAAAATGAGGCTCTCAAGTCATTTTTAACATAAATAAAATCCAAAACCCTAACCCTGGAAGATCAAAATCCAACATTTGTGTGGACCTCATTTTGGGTAGTTTGGTGTATCAACTTCCTAGGGGCATAACTTTGGCATATGATCTCCATTTGGGTCACACGATAGCTTGTTGGAAAGTTATCATTGAGAAGATTCATTTTGGGGGCTCAATAAAAGCCTTAATTTATCATTGAGGTACACTATATTGAAAAGAAAAATCATTTAGGCCTTCAAAATGGCCCTAAAAGTTTAAGAACCAAAAAAACTGCTAAAAATAGTAAGTTTCCAGAAGACTGTTTTGAGCCAGTTTGAATAGGTGGGTGGTGACCGATATCCGCCTGGATCAATCCTCCCTCCTTAGGAATAAATGATATCCATTGCATTGAGTTCCCATGGGAGAGGTAAAAATGTATATTGAATCTGCATCTTAATGAGTTGCTTACCTTACTGGAGAAATTGCGTTGCTTAGCTTGTTGAAGTTTGTCACGAACCTGTGGCTAGAAGGGTTGGACCTTTTTAACCAATATGGATACATGAGATGTCTATGTGAAGAAGTAATATTTACACTTTGTTGAAATCTTTTCGACCTGTTTATGTTGGATAGAAGGTTCTTGGACTGAGCCTACAGTGGTTGTAGTGTTCTATTGTTCACCTTTTGAACAAATTGTGGAGAAGTTGAATTTTGTAGTATGAGATACTACCTTGCGTCATTGTTTAGGTGGGATAGTAGTCGGAACTACATATGATATTTTGTAGAGATGACCCCCCATATTAACAATGACTCTACGGGGTTGAGACTCATAAATAGCATGGTGCTTCCACATATATGGATGGCCCAAGAGAATATCACAGACATTCAACGAGGAAACATCACATAATACCTCATCCTTGAAGGGTTGACCCCCAGAGTAATAATGACACTACAGGGTCAAGACTCATAAACAACATGGCACTTTCACATATATGGTTGGCCCAAAATAACATCACAAACATCCAGTAGGGAAACATCACATAATACACCATCCTTGAAGGGATGGATAACGTATGGCAATCAACATTTTTGGCTGACACAAAGATTGTGTCCCTGTAAAAGCCACACAATGTTGTATGGTTGCGAGCGTGGTGTTGTCAAAAATCCCAAATATTTGATGACCTCTGCTGAGATGAGGTTCTTATAGCTTTCGCTATCAACAATAAAATGCATCAGGGTCCCCTTCACCCACATCTGTGAATGAAAAAGGTGCTCCCCCTCTTCAGGATATGTTGGTTCTTCTGGTTGAAATTTTGTGGTCGTGACAATAGCAGTGGGGTCTGTGTCAATGATCTGTCTCCTACCATTATTTTTTGAATCAAGGTTCACTTCCTTGTCTTTGATCTCGACCACCAATGACTTTTTTGAGTGACATTCATCGTTGTTGTGCCAGGGTTTTTGTGGAAATTGCACCATTTTCCAGTTTTTTTCTTCATCTTTTCATTACGCTTCTTTTCCTATGTCCTGGACTGGTTTTCTGAAGGCTAGTTGTAAGGGTCGTTTTTACCATACTTTGATTTTTGTGGATTTGCAGACCCGAACTCCCACTTTTTCTGGTGCTAAAATTTATGCTCAATTTTAACAACATATTGATAATAAACACTTAGTGATAAGATGTCCAAAAAATCCATTTCAAGTTGTATTTATCTGTGTAGAGCCCCACGTTTTTTCAGAACCAGATGTCGCTCGGAGTATTTGATACCCAGATTGGTGCATAAGGTATGGAAGGTATTGTTGAACTCAGACACTGCTTGGACCCTCTCTTGGAGCAGTGTGGTTCATCTCATGTACTGGTATTCATAGTTTCCAATAGGGTAATATTGTTCCTTGACCGCATCCACAAAAAAATCTCAAGTGGGCTCGACCCCATATATTCCAAACTCCTCTATGAAAATTTTCTCCTAGTAAGTTTTCCACCAATGTTTGACATGGGGGAGAGCCTTAAGGAGTGCAAAGGTGATATTTTCCCTGTCATAAAAATTGTGAACACAAAAATAACTTCTAGTGGGTTTAGCCATTTTCTAGGGCATCCGCATCTATCTGTCCTTCAAATGTGGGAATATCAAAATTAACTTGTACCTTGAAAGGTGAGGTGCATCCAAAGTGGTAGCTTGATGAATACATGACTCTTGTTATCAATAGGAATTGAAGGATGTGGGAAAAATTATCCATCATTCCGTCCCTCTGTCGCGTGAGATATTGCTCAAGCAACATATTAATAGAATTGTCTGCTCTGGCATTTTTATTTTCTTTCACCATGGAGGGTTTATTTTCCTCAAGAGATACAACATCGAGACCCAACTTGATATAATCAGACCTCGTCAGGGACATGCACTAAAAAAACGATCAAGAGTAGCATGCTCTGATACCACTGATCCAGATTATTTTCGTC
Source organism: Picea glauca (assembly GCA_000966675.3). Lineage (NCBI taxonomy): Eukaryota > Viridiplantae > Streptophyta > Pinopsida > Pinales > Pinaceae > Picea > Picea glauca. Next base: position 12,845 of record JZKD02S0266254.1, on the reverse strand, counting down.
ACGAAATGAGAGAAGAGATATAATAAAGAAATGTATAGAGATATCTCAGATATCCAATAATATAATAGAAATATATTAGATATGCAACCATAAACACAAAGATACAGTAATACACAATTTCTATTAATGAGCGAAATGTACAAAACTATAGAAATACAGAGTGAAAGACTCGTTAGAATGGTGGTAGCTTATCTCTGAGAAGAGATTTGATGGCTACTCGCATTCACTAGAAGATTTATTATAATAAGGCTCTAAAGGAATTTTTAACAAAAATAAAATCCAAAACCCTAACCCTGGAAGATCAAAATTCAACAATTTTGTGGACCTCGTTTTGGGTAGTTTGGTGTATCAACTCCCCAGGGGCGTAACTTTGGCATACCATCTATGTTTGGGGTGCACAATAGCTCATTGGAAAGGTATTGTCGAGAAGATTCATTTTGGGGGATAAATCAGAGCCTTATATTTTCATTGAGGTGTTCTATCGCAAAATAAACTTCATTTAGGCCTTCAAAATGGCCCCAAAATTTTAGGAACTAAAAAATGACTAAAAATAGTAAGTTGCCAGAAGATTGTTTTGAGATAGTTGGAATTGGTGGGTGGCCACTGATATCCATCTGGATCAATCCTCCCTCCTTATGAAGTAGTGGTATCCATTGTTTTGAGTGCCTGGGGGAGAGGGAAAAGCAATTACTGAATCAGAATCTTGATGAGTTGTTTGCCTTACTAGAGAAGTTGTGTAGCTTAGCTTGTTGAAGGTTTTCATGAACCTATCATTGGAAGGGTTGGACCTTTTTAACCATTTTGGCTACATGAAATGTCTATGTCCAGAAGGAATATTTACGCTTTGATGCAATATTTTTGACCTTCTTCTATATAATAGAAGGTGCTTGGACTGAGGCTGCAGTGGTTGTAGTGTCCTTATGTTCACCTTTTGAACAAATTTTGAAGAAGCTAAATTTTTTAGTATGATATACTACCTTACGGCGTTGTTTAGGTGGGACAGTAGTCGGAACTACCTCTGGTATCTTGTAGAGAAGAATCCCCAGAGTAAAAATGAAACTATGGGGTCAAGACTCATAAATATCATGGTCCTTCCACATATATGGTTGGCCCAACAGAACATCACAGACATCCAACAGGGAAATATCACAAAATACCTCATCCTTGAGGGGATGGATGTTGTATGACAATCGACATTGTTGGTTGACACAAAGATCTCGTCCCTGGCGAAGCCACCCAGTGTTGTATGGTTGTGGGTGTGTTGTTGTCGACAATCCTAACTGTTTGATTACCTTTTTTAAGATGAGGTTCTTCTATCTTCCACTCTCAACAATAAAATGAAGTGGGGTCCCCTTCACCCACATCTGTGAATGAAAAAGGTGTTCCCCCTCTTTGGGATCTGTTGGTTCTTCTGATTGAAATGCTACAGTCCCAACAATATAAGTGGGGTCTACGTCAATGATCTGTCTTCTACCAGTATTTTCTAAATCAGATTTTGAATCAGGGTTCATCTCCTTATTTTTTATCTCATCCACCAATGACTATTTTGAGAGACATTCATCAGTGTTGTGCCAAGGGATTTTGTGGAAATCAAACCATTTTATAGTTTCTTTCTTCGTCTTTGTGTTACCCTTCTTTTCATGTGGCTTGGACTGGTTTTCTGAAGGTTGGTTGTTAAGGCTATCTTTACCATACTTTGGTTGTTGTGTATTTGCAGACCCGAACTCCCACTTGTTCCGATGCTTAAATTTCTGCTCAATTTTAACAACACATCGATAAGTAGCACCCGATGATGAGATGTCCAGAAAATCCTTTTCAGTTTAGATGTATCTGTGTAGATCCCAACGGTGTTTCAGAACCATATGTCACTCAGAGTCTTTGATACCCAGCTTGGTGCGCAAGGTATGGAAGGTATTGGTGATCTCTGACACTACTTGGACCCTCGCTTGATGCAACATGGTCCATCTCATGTACTGGTCTTCATAGTTTCCAATAGGGTAATATTTCTCCTTGACCGCATCCACAAAACAATACCAAGTGGGTTCAGCCCCATATATTCTAGACTCCTCTGTGGAAATTTTCTCCTAGCAACTTTCCCACCAACGTTTGAAATGGGGGAGAGCCTTACGGAGTCTAAAGGTGATATTTTCTCTGTCAAAAAAATTGTGAACAGAGAAATAAACTTCTAGAAGATTTAACCATTTTTCTAGAGCATCTTCATCTATTAGTCCTTCAAATATGGGAATATCAAAATTAAGTTGTACCTTGAAAGGAGAGGTTCCTCCAAAGTGGTCACTTGATGAAGACATGCATGTTGTTATCGACAAGTGTTGAAGGATGTGGGAAAAATTCTCCATCATTTCGTCCCTGCATTGCGTGAGAGCTTTCTCAAGCAACAGATTAATAGAATCATTTTCTCTGCCATTTTTATTTTCTTCCACCATGGAGGGTTTCTTGGGAGTGATAAAGAAATTTTCCTCAAGATATACAAGCTCGAGACCCAACTTGCTTTACTTGGACCTTGTCGGGGACAAGCACTAAAACAAAACGATCAAGAGCAGCCTGCTCTGATACCATTAATCCAGATTATTTTTGGCACGAAATGAGAGAAGAGATATAACAAATAAATGTACAGATATATCTCATATATCCAATAATATAAAAAATATATATCAGAGATGAAACCATAAACACAGAGATACAATAATACACAATTTCTATTAATGAGTGAAATGTACAAAACTGTAGAACTACAGAGTGTAAGACTCGCTAGAATGGTGGCAGCATATCTCTGAAAAGAGATGTGATGGATAATCACATTTGTAAGAAGATGGATGAAAATGAGGCTCTAAAGGCCTTTTTAACACAAATAAAATCCAAACCCCTAATCTCTGAAGATGAAAAGCCAACATTTTTGTGGACCTTGTTTTGGGTAGTTTGGTGTATCAATTTCCTGGGGGCATAACTTTGGCATACGATCTCTGTTTTGGGCGCACGATATCTTGTTGGAAAGGTATCATCGAGGAGATTCATATTGGGGGCTCAATTAGAGCCATTGGTGTTCTATGAATTGCTTGATCCTGAAAATACTTCATTTAGGCCTTCAAAATGGCCCAGGAAGTTTAGGAACCGAAAAAACTACAAAAAATAGTAAGTTGCCAGAAGGTTGTTTTGAGACAGTTGGAATAAGTGGGTGGACATTGATATTCACCTGGATCAATCCTCCCTCCTTAGGAATAAATGGTCTCCATTTTTTTGAGTGCCCGAGGGAGAGAGAAAAGTGTTACTGAATCTGCATCTTCATAAGTTGTTTGCCTTACTGGAGAAGTTGTGTTGCTTAGCTTGTTGAAGGTTGTCACGAACATGTGGTTGGAAGGGTTGGACCTTTTAAACCAGTTTGGCTACATGAGATGCCTATATTGAGAAGGAATATTTATGATTTTCTACAATCTTTTCGACCTGCTTATGTTGGATAGAAGGTGTTTGGACCGAGGCTACAGTGGTTCTAGAGTCCTTATGTTCACCTTTTGAACAAATTGTGAAAAAACTGAATTTTGTAGTATGAGATACTACCTTGTGGCACTATTTAGGTGGGACAATAGTCAGAACCACCTCTGGTATCCTATAGATATGATCCCCCAGAGTAACAATGACAGTACAGGGTCGAGACTCATAAACAGCATGGTGCTTCCACATATATGGTTGGCCCAAGAGAACATCACAGACATCCAGTGGGGAAACATCACATAATAGTTCATCCTTGAAGGGATGGATGTCATATGACAATCATCACTACTGGCTGACACGAAGATCTCATCCATGGCGAAGCCACCCAATGTTGTATGGTTGCGGGTGTGGTGTTGTCGACAATCCCAACTTTTTGAAAACCTATTCTAAGATGAGGTTATTTTGGCTTCTGCTTTCAACAATAAAATGCATCAGGGTCCCCTTAACCCACATATGTGAATTAAAAAGGAGCTCCCCCTCTTCAATATTTGTTGGTTCCTCTGGTTGAATTGTTGCAGTCACAAAAATAGCAGTGGGTTTTGGGTCGATGATCTGTCTTCTACCAATATTTTCTAAATCATATACCGAATCAAGGTTTGACTCTTGTTTTTTTATCTCGGCCACCAATGACCATTTTGAGCGACATTCATTGGTGTTGTGCCAAGGGATTTTGTGGAAATCGCACCATTTCCCAGTTTCCTTCCTTGTCTTTTCGTTACCATTTTTTTCTTATGGCTTGGACTGGTTTTCTGAAGATTGGTTGTTAGGGTTGTCTTTACTATACTTGTGTTGTTGTAGATTTTCATACCCGAACTCCCGCTTGTTCTAGTGCTTAAATATCTGCTCAATTTTAACATAATTTTGATAAACAACACCCAGTGATGAGATGTCCAGAAAATCCATTTCAGTTTGGATGTATTTTTGTAGATCCCCACGATGTTTTACAACCAGATGTCACTCGAAGTATTTGATACTTAGATTGGTGCACAAGGTATGGAAGGTATTTTTGAACTCTGACAATGCTTGGCCCCTCTCTTGACGCAGTGTGGTCCATATCATGTACTGGTCTTCATAGTTTCCAAAAGGGTAATATTGTTCCTTGACCTCATCCACAAAAAATTCCCAAGTGGGATCGAACCCATATATTCTAGACTCCTCTGTGGAAACTTTCTCCAATTAAGTTTCCCACCAATCTTTGACATGAGGGAGATCCTTAAGGAGTGTGAAGGTGATCTTTTCCCTGTCGAAAAAATTGTGAACAGTGAAATAACCCTCTAGCAGATTTAACCATTTTTCTAGGGCATTTGTATCTATATGTCCTTAAAATATGGGAATATCAAAATTAACCTGTACCTTGAAAGGAGAGGTTCCTCCAAAGTGGTTTCTTGATGAAGACGTGTTTGTTTTTATCAGCAGGCATTGAATGATGTGGAAAAAATTCTCCACTATTTCATCCCTCTGTCGCGTGAGAGCTTGCTCAAGCAACAGATTAATAGAATCGTCTACTCTATCATTTTTCTTTTCTTCCTCCATGGAGGGTTTCTTTGGTGTGAGAAAGTGATTTTCCTCAAGAGAGACAAGCTCAAGACCCAACTTGCTATACTCGGACCTCGTCAGGGACATGCACTAATAAAAATGATCAAGAGTAGCCTGCTCTGATACCACTGATCCAGATTGTTTTCGGAACCAAATGAGAGAAGAGATACAATAAAGAAATGTATAGAGATATCTCATATATCCACTAATATAACAGATATATATCAAAGATGCATGCATAAACACAAAGATACAATAATACACAATTTTTATTAATGAGAAAAATGTACAAAACTATAGAAATACAGAGTGAAAGACTCGCTAGAATGGTGGAATCTTATCTCTGAGAAGATGTGTGACAAATAGTTACATTCACAAGAAGATGGATTACAATGAGGCTCTAAAGGCATTTTTAACATAAATAAAATCCAAAACCCTAACCCCGAACGACGAAACACCAATAGTTTTGTGAACTCTGTTTTGAGTAGTTTGGTGTATCAACTTCCCTAGGTGTAACTTTGGCATACGATCTCCATTTGGGGCACACGATATCTCATTGGAAAGGTATTTTTCTGTGTCGATGATCTGTCTTCTACTAGTATTTTTTTAACCAGATTCCAAATCAGGGTTCGGCTCCTTATTTTTTATCTCGACCATTAATGATTGTTTTGAGTGACATTCATCGGTGTTGTGCCAGGGAATTTTGTGGAAATCACACAATTTTCCAGTTTCCTTCTCCATCTTTCTATTACCCATATTTTCCTATGGCTTGGACTGGTTTTATGAAGGATGGTTGTTAGGGTCGTCTTTAACAAAGAAATAACCTTCTAGTAAATTTAACCATTTTTCTAGGGAATCTACATCTATTTGTTCTTCAAATATGGGAATATCAAAATTAACTTGTACCTTTAAATGTGAGGTGCCTCCAAAGTGGACGCTTGATGAAGTCATTCTTGTATTTATCGGAAGGCATTGAAGGTTGTGGGAATATTTCTCCATCATTTCGTCCATCTGTCGCGTGAGAACTTGCTCAAGCAAAAGATTAATAGAATCGCCTACTCTGTCGTTTTCATTTTCTTCCACCATGGAGGGTTTCTTGGGCGTGCGAGAGAAATTTTCCTTAAGAGAGACAAGCTCGAGGCCCAACTTTCTATACTCGAACCTTGTCGGAGACATGCACTAAAAAAAATAATCAAGAGCAACCTGCTTTGATACCACTGATACGGATTATTTTCGACACGAAATGAGAGCAGAGATATAATAAATAAATGTATAGAGATATGTCAGATATACAATAATATAATAGAAATATATCATATATGCAACCATAAACAAAGAGATACAGTAATACACAATTTCTATTAATGAGCAAAATGTACAAAATTGTAGAAATACAGAGTGAAAGACTCACTAGAATGGTGGTAGTTTATCTCTGAGAAGATATGTGAAGACTACTCACATTCATAAGAATATGGATTATAAGGAGGCACTAAAGGAATTTTTAACATAAATAATATCCAAAACCCTAAACCCGGAAGATGAAAATCCAACAGTTTTGTGGACCCCGTTTTGGGTAGTTTGGTGTATCAACTTCTCGGGGGCATATCTTTGGCATATGATCTTTATTTAGGGAGCACGATAGCTCGTTGGAAAGGTATCGTCAAGGAGAATAATTTTAGGGGCTCAAAAAAATATTATATATGTTATTGAGGTTCTCTATCCTGAAACAACTTCATTTACACCTTCAAAATGGCTCTAGAAGTTTAGGAACCGAAAAACTGCTAAAAATAGTAAGTTGCCAGAAGGCTATTTTGAGCCAGTTGGAATAGGTGGGTGGCCACCGATATCAATTTGGATCAATCCTCCCTCCTAAGGAAGAAATGGTATCCATTGCATTGAGTTCTCGGGGGAGAGGGAAAAGCATTTATTGAAACTGCATCTTGATGAGTTGCTTTCCTTGCTAGAGAAGTTGTGTTGCTTAGATTGTTGAAGGTTGTCACAAACCTGTGGTTGGAAGGGTTGGAAATTTTTAACCAGTATGGCTAAATGAGATGCCTATTTGAAGAAGGAATCTTTACCCTTTTTTACAATATTTTTGACTTGCTTCTGTTGGATAGAATGTGCTTGGACAGAGGCTGCAGTGGTTGTAGTGTCCTTCTGTTCACCTTTTGTACAAATTGTGAAGAAGATTAATTTTGAAGTATGAGATACTACCTTGCAGCACTATTTAGGTGGGATAGTAGTCGGAAATACCTCTGGTATCCTATAGAGATGACCCCCTAGTGTAACAATGACACTACGGGGTTGAGACTCATAAATAGCATGGCGCTTCCACATATATGGTTGGCCCAAGAGAACATCACAGACATCCAGTGGGGAAACATCACATAATACCTCATCCTTGAAGTGTTGGATGTCATATGAAAATCAGCATTATATGGTTGCAGGTGTGGCGTTGTCGACAATCCCAATTGTTTGACAGCCTCTGTTGAGATGAGGTTCTTATGGATTCCTCTATCAACAATAAAATGCAGCAGGGTCCCCTTCACCCATATATGTGAATGAAAAAGGTTCTCCCCCTCTTCAGTATCTGCTAGTTCTTCTAGTTGAATTGGTATGACCGCAACAATAGCAGTGGGCTTTGCGTCATTGATCTATATCCTACCAGTATTTTCTTAATCATATTTTGAATCAGGGTTCGGCTCCTTCCCTTTGATCTCGACCAACAATGAATATTTTGAGCGACATTTATCGATGTTTTGCCAGGGGATTTTGTGGAAATCACACCATTTTCCAGTTTCCTTCTTTGTCTTTCCATTACCCTTATTTTCTTGTGGCTTGGACTGGTTTTCTAAAGGATGGTTGTTAGGGCCATCTTTACCATACTTTGGTTGTTGCGGATTTCCAGACCTGAACTCTTCCTTATTCTTGTGCTTAAATTTATGCTCAATTTGAATAGCATATCGATAAGCAGCACCCAGTGATGAGATGTCCAAAAAATCCATTTCAGTTTGGATGTATCTATGTAGAGCCCCATGGTGTTTCATAACTAGATGTCACTCAGATTATTTGATACCCATCTTGGTGCGCAAGGTATGGAAGGTATTGGTGAACTCTAAAACTACTTGGCCCCTCTCTTGACGCAGTGTGGTCCATCCCGTGTATTGGTCTTCATAGTTTCCAATAGGGTAATATTGTTCCTTGACCGCATCCAAAAAAAAATTCCAAGTGGGTTCAGCCCCATATATTCTAGACTCCCATGTGGAAATTTTCTCCCAGTAAGTTTCCCACCAATGTTTGAAATGTGGTAGATCCTTAAGGAGTGTGAAGGTGATATTTTCCCTGTCGAAAAAATTGTGAACAAATAAATAATCACTTTTGTAGGGAATCTGCATCTATTTGTCCTATCAAAATTAACGTGTTCCTTGAAAGAAGAGGTGCATACAAAGTGGCTTCTTGATGAATATGTTCATGTTGCTATCAGAAGGCATTGAAGGATGTGGGAAAAATTCTCCATCATTTCGTCCCTATGTCGAATGAAAGCTTCATCAAGCAACAGATTAATAGAATCGTCTGCTCTGTCATTTTTATTTTCTTCTGCCATGGAGGGTTTATTGGGCATTCGAGAGCGATTTCCCTCAAGAGAGACAAGCTCGAGACCCAACTTTCTATACTCGGACCTCGTCGGGGACATGTACTAAAAAAAACGATCAAGAATAGTCTGCTCTGATACCACTAATATAGATTATTTTCAGGACGAAATGAGAGCAGAGATATAATAAAGAAATGTACAGAGATATCTCATATATCCAATAATATAATAGATATATATCAGAGATGAAACCATAAACACAGATATATAGTAATACAGAATTTCTATTAATGAACGAAAAGTACAAAATTGTAGAAATACAAAGTGAAAAACTTGTTAGAAAGGTGGAAGTTTATCTCTGAGAAGAGATGTGACAGCTACTCACATTTGAAAGAAGATGGATTACAATGAGGATATAAAGGCCTTTTTAACATAAAAAAAATTCCAAATCCCTAACCCTGAAAGATGAAAATCTAACAGTTTTGTGGACCCCGTTTTGGGTAGTTTGGTGTATCAATTGCCCGGGGGCATAATTTTGGCATATGATCTCCATTTGGGGCGCATGATAGCTCATTGGAAAGGTATCGTCGAGGAGATTAATTTTGGGGGATCAAACAAAGATTATACATGTTATTGAGGTGATCGGTCCCAGAAAAACTTCATTTAGGCCTTCAAAATGACCTTGAAAGTTTAGGAACCAAAAAATCGCTAAAAATAGTAAGTTGCCATAAGACTATTTTGAGCCAATTGGAATAGGTGGGTGGCCACTGATATCCACCTGGATTAATACTCCCCCCTTAGGAAGAAATGGTCTCCATTTCGTTGAGTTCATGGGGAAGAGGGAAAAACATTTACTGAATCTGCATCTTGATGAATTGCTTGCCTTGTTGAGGATGTCGCCATGCTTAGCTTGTTGAAGGTTGTCATGAACCTGTGGTTGGAAGGGTCGAACCTTTTTAACTAGTCTAGGTACTTGAGATGCATGTGTGCATAAGGAATCTTTATGTTTTGATGCAATATTTTCAACCTACTTCTGTTGGACAGAAGGTGCTTGGACCGAGGTTGTAGTGGTTGTAGTGTCCTTATGTTCACCTTTTGAATATATTGTGAAGAACCTAAATTTCGTAGTATGAGATACTACCTTGCGACACTTTTTAGGTGGGACAGTAGCCAGAACTACCTCTAGTATCTTGTAGATATGACCCCTTAAGTAACAAAGACACTATAGGGTTGAGACTCATAAATAACATGGTGCTTCCACATATATGGATGGCCCAAGAGAACATCACAAACATCCAGCGGGGAAAAATCAAATAATACCTCATCCTTGAAGGGATGGATGTCGTATGAAAATTGACATTGTTGGTTGACACGGAGATCTCATCCCCGATGAAGCCACCTGATGTTGTATGGCTACAGGTTTGTTTTTGTCAACAATCCCAACTATTTGACGACCTCTGCTAAGATGAGTTTGTTCTAGCTTCCTCTTTCAACAATAAAATGTAACGGGGTCCCCTTCACCCAAATATGTGAATGAAAAAAGTGCTCCCCCTCTTCAGGATCTGCTGGTTCTTCTGGTTGAATTGTTGCAGTTGCGACAATAGCAGTGGGGTTTGCATCGATTATTTGTCTTCTTCCAGTATTTTCCAAATCAGCGTTCGGCTCCTTGTCTTTGATCTCGGCCACCAATGACTATTTTGAGAGACATTCATCGATGTTGTAGCAGGGGATTTTGTGGAAATCACACGATTTTCCATTTTCCTTCTTCATATTTCTGCTACCCTTCTTTTCTTGTGGCTTGGACTGGTTTTCTGAAGGCTGGTTGTTAGGGATGTCTTTACCATAATTTGGTTGTTGTATATTTGAAGACCTAAAATCCCACTTGTTTTGGTGCTTAAACTTATGCTCTAGTTTAAAAATATATCGATAAGCAGCACCCAGTCAAGAGATGTCCAGAAAATCTATTTCAGTTTGGATATATCTATTTAGAGCCCCATGGTGTTTCAGAAACAAATTTCACTCGGAGTCTTTGATACCCAACTTAGTGCACAAGTTATGGAAGGTATTGGTGAACTCTGTAATTTCTTAGCCCCTATCTTGATGTAGCATGGTCCATCTCATGTATTGTTCTTCAGAGTTGCCAACAGTGTAATATTGTTCCTTGACCACATCCACAAAAAAATCCCAAGTGGGCTCGACTCTATATATTCTAGAATCCTCTGTGGAACTTTTCTCTCAGTAAGTTTCCCACCAATGTTTGACATGGGGGAGAGCCTTAAGGAGTGAGAAGGTGATCTTTTCCCTATCGGAAAAATTGTGAACAGAGAAATAACCTTCTAGCAGATTTAACCATTTTTCTAGGGCATATGCATCTATCTGTCCTCCAAATATGTGAATATAAAAATTAACTTGTAACTTGAAAGGAGAAGTGTCTCCAAAGTGGTCGCTTGATGAAGACACACCTATTTTTATCGGCAGGCGTTGAAAGATGTGGGAAAAATTCTCCATCAATTCGTCCCTCTGTCGGGTGAGAGCATGCTCAAGCAACAAATTAATAGAATAGTTTGCTCTGTCATTTTTATTTTATTCCACCGTGGAGGGTTTATTAGGCATGCGAGAGCAATTGTCATCAAGAGATACAATCTCAAGACCCAACTTTCTATACACTGACCTCGTCGGGGACATGCACTAAACAAAATGATCAAGAGCAGCATGCTCTAATACCACTGATCCAGATTATTTTCGGCAGGAAATGAGAGCAGAGATATAATAAATAAATGTACATAGATATCTCAAATATAAAATAATATAACAGAAATATATCAGAGATGCAACCATAAACACAGAGATACAGTAATAAATAATTTCTAATGAGCGAAATGTACAAAACTATAGAAATACATAATGAAAGACTTGCTAGAATGGTGGCAGCTTATCTCTGAGAAGAGATGTGATGACTACTCAAATTCGTAATAAGATGGATTACAATGAGGCTCTAAAGGAATTTTTAACATAAATAAAATCCAAAACCCTAACCCCATAAGATGAAAAGCCAATAGTTTTGTGGACCCTGTTTTGGGTAGTTTGGTGTATCAACTTCCTCGGGGCATAACTTTGGCATATGATCTACATTTGGGGTGAATGATATCTCATTGGAAATGTATCATTGAGTAGATTCATTTTGGGGGCTCAATCAAAGCCTTTGGCCATCATTGAGGTACTCGATCCTGAAAAAACTTCATTTAGTCCTTCAAAATGGCCCCGAAAGTTTAGGAACTGGAAAACTACTAAAAATAGTCATTTTCCAGAAGACTGTTTTGATCCATTTAGAATAGGTGGGTTTCCACCGATATCCACCTAGATCAATCCCCACTCCCTAGGAAACAATGGTATCCATTTTGTTGAGTTCTCGGGGGAGAGGGAAAAGCATTCCTGAATCTGCATCATGATGAGTTGCTTAGCTTGCTGGAGAAGTTGTGTTGCTTAGCTTGTTGAAGGTTGTCACAAACTTGTGGTTGGAAGGGTTGGACCTTTTTAACGATTCTGGCTACATGGGATGCATGTGTTTAGAAGGAATCTTTACACTTTGTTGCAATCTTATCGACCTACTTCTGTTGGATAGAAGGTGCTTGGAGCGATTTTGTAGTGGTTGTAGTGTCCTTATGTTCACCTTTTGAACAGATTGTGAAGAAGATGAATTTTATAGTATGAGATACTACCTTGTGTAACTATTTAAGTGGGACAATAGTTGAAACTACCTCTAGTATACTGTAGATATGACCCCCCAGAGTAACAATGACACTGCGGGGTAGAGACTCATAAATTGCATGGCGCTTCCACATATATGGTTGGCCCAAGAGAACATCACATACATCCAGCGGGGAAACATCACATAATACCTCATCCTTGAAGGGATGGATGTCGTATGACATTCGACACTACTGGTTGACATGAATATCTCATCCCTAGTGAATCCACCCGATGTTGTATGGCTATGGGTGTGGTGTTGTCGAAAATATCAATTGTTTGATGACCTTTTCTAAGATGAGTTTCTTTTGGCTTACACTATCAACAATAAAATGCAGTGGGGTCCCCTTCACTCACTTTTTTGAATGAAAACGGTGCTCCCCTCTTCAAGATCTGTTGGTATTCTTTAGGTTGAATTCCTGCAGTTGCGACAATAGCAGTGGGGTCTACGTCGATGATCTAT
>JZKD02S0266243.1:0-12868 GCA_000966675.3 Picea glauca | reverse complement strand
TGAAAAATCTTTAGATGCTAATTATTATTTAATACATATAATTGTCTAAGTTGATTTATAAATAATAATGATTGTTTGACTCATTGGATCACACGTTTGAAGTTACTTATCTATCCAAATCCTCTTTAATGATAAACAACTTGCAATATAATTGAGCGGAAATACAACAATACCAAAATCACATACAAAAGTTTGGTAATGGAATTCACCCAATTTGGGCTAAGTTTTTGTGTCTGCTTCCAACTGAGGCCCCTTTATTAATGCTCAAATTATTGTGTTTTTACAATGACCTTACACGTTGCTCAAACTCAGAAACATAGTAAAACATCGATTTCCTTGTGAAATTATGAAAAAAATAAGTATACACTTCGTATAATTTCGTTAAGTAACCTCTCAACACGCATTAGAGTGAAATCCCCAAGTCTTGATACCCTTTGGTAGAAACTTCGAGACCAATTTGTACTCTACAATGATATGATGTTGTCTTAATCCATGTGTTGGTTAAATAGGGTGTGGGCCCTAAGCTCTGTCCGAAACTTAATGAGAACATTAAATGTATTGTTGTTGGATTTCCAAAATAAAAGGCAGCATGGGGGCATTGGTTAAAGAATTAGTTTGAGGGGGAAGAGGTCACGGGGTCAAGCCCGCGCAACTTTCCCTTGTCGAAATTTCTGTTAGAACTATAATTCATATATAGTATGGTTTGGTTATTTATTCGTTAACATATTTTTCATTAGCCATGCCAACTTTGGGTTATAGTTAAATTTGATCCATATATACCAAGGGTTGAGGACCTATCACTCAACCCTTTTTCCAATCGATATAACATTTAAATGAATTTAAAAAGATTTGATGCCACATATGGTTAAGTCCTAACTGTGTGGTGTAATGGTAAGTCATTGTCATTTCTTATATGTCGTCAGGGGTTCAATCCTTGTTGATCTACCATAATTTTGAGAAACAAAAATCATAAAGGGCCAACGGGAGACTACCACATAGAAGTCTCCCCTTGGTCCACCTATCAACCAAGTGTACGATCACTCCATGTGTCATTACATAATTGTTCCACTTATGCATGTATGATCGCATTATCACCTATTTAGTCAAATGTGAGAATTCCACATGTCACCCTTCTACTGCTGACATGTGTCACCTTGACTTTGAATTTTTGCATTATTTCACCTGAAATTTGATCGGCCAAAGGTATTTTTGTGCCATTGGAAAGATATTGTCAAGCTCTATGCAATGAAATCATTTTTGAGAGAATTTTAGATGAGAAAATTTTGAGCATTTCTGAATCTTTTTGGACCTCTGTGAGCATCAGATCCTCCTCGACCATTCCTCTCCATTGAAATCCTTTTGGACCACCAAAATTTTTTATTACTCAGGAACTATGTGAGGGTAAATCTCCCTCACCTTTATGTTCTTGATCCACTTTTATTTGTTTGGATTTACCTCTTTAAGACCAACTCAAAGATATTCCACATCATCTCATTGTGAAGTCCTAATTATTTTGTCAAGAATGACATCTTTCTGTAGCTCATTTAAGTACTCTGAAGAAAAATCATCAATTGTCAAAACCTAAATACTTTCATCTTCATCCATAATCATAGGAGGCTCATAAAGTTTCAAATTCTCAACATTTACCACTGAATAAATTTCCATGTAGGATGGTATATCTAAACGAAAGGAATTAGTACCAATCTTGTATGAAATATTGAATGGAGCATACTGTATTGGTCTTATCTTTTCACCTTCCCCCTTCATTTTTTCCTTGTTTATATGTAACCATATTTTATCGTCGACTTGAAGTTGATGATCAACTAAATGTTTATCATGCCTTGACTTATATTTCGTTTGTCTCTTCTCCAATTGTTCTTGTACTACTTTATGTACATTATGGAGACTCTGAATGAACCTCTCATCATTTTTTGTACCATCCCCTCCATCTTCTTTACTTTCTTCTCTAAAAGAAAAATCCATAGGTGATTTAGGCAAGTACCCCAAACATACTTCCAAAGAAGTTATTTGATTATAAGAATGCATGTCATGATGCCTTCGAGGTGTAGGACAGTCAGTGACAGAGTGTGTTGTTAAGCCACTCTGTGTTGTTAAAAGTCACCGGTTGGAAACCTGCGGGGACAAAAACTCCAACCATGTTAAGGGTTGTTGTGGCTCAGGCTCGGTGCAATCTCCGGGTGATTTTTATGGCTTATATGCCCCTAAGTTGTGGTTTCTCAAGCCACAGGTTAATCGCGTAGCCAACAGGTCCCGCACAAATTAACAAACAAACAAAGAAAGAATGCATGTCATGATTATAATCGTGTTACATAAGGAAACTTTTCATCCTATAACTAAGGATGCTTGTTGCAGTATCCTTAAAGTAAATGTGCCATTGTTTTCTTTACCACCTTTGTCTCTCCGTGTGTTTGTGGATGAAAAGTTGTGCTCTTATTTAACTTAGTGTCCATCATCTCCCATAAATCAGACAAAAGCTTCCCCAAAAAGTGGGAGTCTCAATCTGATATAATAGATGTAGGTAACCTTGAATGATCCCAAACATTAGCAAAGAACATATGTGTTGTTTGTTCTGATGTGACCTATTTTTTTGCATGGAATCAAAATACACATCTTACTAAATCTATCCACGACGACATATAAATAACCATGAATTGTTATGGACATCATAAAATCCCCTATAAAATCCATGGAGATATGTCCCCATGGCTAAGAAGGTACTAGAAGTTGCATATATAATCCAAACTTTTTGTTGCTAGGTTTTTGTTTCGCACACATAACACACCCTTTTATATACTTGGAAACTATCTCACTCATTTGAGGCAAATAACAATATCTTTGTAACTGTCCTACTATCTTACCAACCCAAGAAGGACCATAAATAAGAGATGTATGAGCTTCTCTAATTACATTTTCTCTTTCATACCTGGGTATACAAAAATTCCCAAGATGATATAGAAAATTTTCATACATATAATAATCTAGTTGTTGATTGCCATGAGTTAATGCTTCATACACATATTTAAAAGAATCATCCCATGTATTTTTTCAACTTAACTTTAGTAAGATAAGGGATTATACATTAGTATTGTAGATGCATTGATCACTGGTCTCGATAACATGTTTGCAACCATGTTATCAATACCCTTCTTATACTTAATTACCAAATGAAATTGTTGTAAGAAACCTATCCACCTCGAATGTCATGATTGTTGTAGCTTGCTATGTGACTGCAAATACCATAATGGATGATGAACTACGTGAATTATTTTCTCCTTTCCTATTAAGTAATGCTTATTTTTATAACACTTTGTACCAGTGTATATAATTCCTTATCATATATTGGATAGGTCATTATCGCTTGAGTAAAAGTATTACAAAGATAATGTAACAAACCCAAATTTCCATATATAAATTGTTTTTATTAGGTTAATCACAAGGGTAATTTGTTTGTCGACTCTTTCTTGATTAAGAGATTTTCTCAAAAGTAAGATACAAAAAATTTCCAACACTTACTATTGCCTCATTTTATTCCATTAAAGTTGTTATCACATGATAAATTGGTCACTAAAATAAATAAGGTTCCCCCTTCAAGGTTATAAAATGAATCACCTCTTGGGTCTTTTAAAAAAAACACAAACATACCAAACTTTAACGTAATGCTACTTAGGAAAAAGTGGATCGTGTATAGTATATTTAAGTAATATGGTTTTGTACAAGGATTAAAAGTATATACCCTATCGATTCATGCCTAATCTAACCAAGGTTTGGTAAAGACTTTACTATGAAATCCTTGTTAACTTGTACACCAAAAACAAGGAGGGAAGCGAAGTGGCTGAATTTTATCGCTTCTAATCTCTAATGGCCTATCAAGCCAGACCAACAACCAATCCACTTTCCCCATGTCTCACAATGCACATGGATGGATATAAGAAAATTATATTTCTCGAGGGTTGTAATGTACCCCAAATTTCCCAAATAATTTTTCTTTTTGTCACAGGATATTAAAGTTCCTTGAATCTCCAAAAGTGTTTGCGACATAGAGATAATCCATTCAATATGTATTATTCCTTTATTGTATGCATAGAAATTTTACTTCTTTTTCATTATCCCTCTTAAAGGCTGAAGGAGGTTTAAATTCCACTTGTCTCTTACTGTTATAGTTTATTATACTCTCATTATTGGATTAGAATCATACACTTATTTGTATTGAATAAAATTTTGACCATGACCGTGATATCCCTTATAATAACCACTACGTCTATGTTAAGACGCGATATCCATATTACATCGCATAATAGACTATCATTTATCATTTATTTTCCACTTCAACATAAATCCCCAACTCTGATAAACAATATAGACTATAGACTATCCATAAAAATATATTCTTTATGATATAGATACCATAACAATATATTGTTTATCATATAGACTATCCATAACAATATATTGTTTATCATAGTGGAATGAAAATATACCTATACATAACATATTGTTTTACCATGGCGCAACGAACAAGTACCTATACACAACATGGGTAATCCTACTTGATTATTAACATGGTCTTCGCATTCTAGGGTTCCACTATTAACATGACTCGAAAACTAAGTGGTTCAAAAGACATTTTATGGTGGATGACAGGTTGGGTCTTGTAAACATTTACTCCTCATCTAGTCCATTAATGATGAAGTCTGTCCCATACCTTCCATAATTGGAACTTAGGTGAAAAATTCCAACGTAGGCTCGCCACCTCCCTCGACTTCACATGGCAGTGGTATGGGGCATACAAATCACTATTAATCCTATAGAAAGGCCCTCGAGGTAGCACTTGTTTTCGTTCTTGCCCCTTTAGTATGTAACACAAACCGCCTTTGTGTTGTATATGACCATTGATTTCGTAAGGCTTGGATCTAGTGAGCGATGGACTTTGTGTTGTATATGACCGATGATTTAGTAAGGCTTGACTCTCATGGGCTATGTCCTCTTCGCTATGCATGACTCGTGATTTGGTAAAGCTCGTCTTTATGACCGATGGAAGGAGGAAACACACATCTATGGTTATATATGCACAAGGGTAAGTGAATGTTTTGTTTCTTATGTTCTCTATGAGACCTATGTTGTGAATGTACCTATACACAACATTGAACAACAAACAAATACCTATACACAACATCGGTAACCCTACTTGATTATTAACATGGTCTTCGCGTTTTAGGGTTCCACTTGTAACATGACTCAACAATTAAGTGGTTTGAAAACCATTTTATGGTGGATGAGAGGTCGGGTCCTATAGACATTTACTCCTCATATGGCTCATTAATGGTGAATTATGTCCCGTACCTTCCAAAATTGGAACTTAGGCGTAAACACCCAACGTAGACTCACCACCACCAGTTTCTCATGTACCTTCCAGAATTGGAACTTAGTCAAAAATTCCCAATGTAGGCTCACCACCTCCCTCAACCTCACATGAAAGTCGTATGGGGTGTTCCAACTGCTATGACTGCTATAGAGAGGCCCTCGAGGTAGCACTTGTTTTTGTTCTTGCCCCTTTAGTATGTAACACAAATCGCCTTTGTGCTGTATATAACCATTTATTTTGTAAGGCTTGCATCTGGTGAGCAATGGAATTTGCGTTGTATATGAACGATGATTTTGTAAGGCTCGACTCTCGTGAACGATGGCCTCTGCGCTATACATGACTGGTGATTTGGTAAATCTCGTCTCTGTGAGAGATGGAAGGAGGCAACACACATCTATGGTTCTATATGCGCAAGGGTAAGTGAATGTTTTGTTTCTTATGTTCTCTATGAGACATATCTCGTAAATGTATTCTCTTTCTGGTGTAATGTAAAATAAAAGAGAGGTTCCATGAATAAACTTCACGTTTTTATTTTCTTTGTTTGAGGATTGACAATGTATTACAATTGCACATTCACTTACATTTTCCTCCCAATATTCTACTTTGTTTATGGTTCCCCTTGTAATTTGGGTGAAACCCTTAATTTTTAACACGCAAGCTTGGGGGTTATTTTGTTTTCCTCACGGTTGGATGTCAGTCTTCAAGCCTATAGTAATTGCGGTCCCTTCCCAATTAGACCGTGGATGAATCGTTGTTAGAATTTAACCCTCTGAACTTTCTCAGTTATTTTATTTACTGTTATAACAATGTTTTTCTTACACTCTGGAATGTGTCCAAAGATCCCAAAACTTGCTACGCTGGTTGATGTCATTCACTCTTGACTATGGTTCAAATCTATAGGAAAGTTTCATCATTTACATTATGTATATAAATGAAAAATTAATAGGATATTATTCGTTCGAAACAACATTTGTTTGTAAAATGATTTCCTCTACTCAGAAGAATCAAGGTTTATCCCGTGACCACCTCGACAACATCCTTTACTTAATCTCTCATCTCATACAATTATAGAATTAAATCGTTTATGATATGGTTTCCCTATGTCGACCACTTTGAACTAAGTATCCTTGTTTATTAACTTACATTATTAAGAATGTATCCATTCGCTACCTCATCTGCTAAATGTATGCAGAATGAAAAACATAGGGTTCGAACATGTTTTACACAGTTAGGTTTTAACCCATGTATTGGGTTCTTACTGTAATTTCAATGCTCTCAAACTTTCATATTTTCCTTCCTGTAATGTTATTTAACTTTAATGATCTATTTTGAATATACATAGGTCACACCTTATGCACCTCTAAGAATTATTATTAGATTAATAATTATTCACTATGATCATTACCCCAAATCGAAAATTCCAACTGTGTGTTACGAGGTTTAAATTGGTGTTCCTGTCTAATGGTTGTCCTTTCCACAATCGGCTTCTTATGTTTATTTTGTCCTCTGTACAGGGTTTGGAGATCACTATTATGTTCTTCATGTTTGATTAATATATGCACAGTCTATTTCAATGATAACATGTTTCACTTCTTTTCTTATTGTTGCTTCCTCTGTTTTACAAGTGAAAATTTATATCCATGGATATATGAAATTAATGATGGGCCCTTTCTATTTTTCAAGGGTACCCATCAGTCGGTTTTGGATCCACTCCTCCTCCCCCTAAATCGTGGATGGATTGTCGCACAAGGAACAAAAGGAGATCTAGTTTTCATTGGGACTGAAGATAAATTTCATCCTTGACTTATTCTATTGTTTGATTTCCATAGAATTAAAATGCTAGAATAGTTACTAAACCATCATTTATTTCTTTTGTAGGTTGTCCAAGTTGGTGTAATCGGTTGAAGGAAGCATCTTACCTTGAAATTTATTCGATTTTCATGTCCTTACTTGACTGATATATGCACGCATTTAACTACAATTACATACATATTTTGTGTATATTTTCTTAGATCTTTGTTTACAATACAAGGGGTTGTGGAGTTTTTGGTGTATAGGGCTCCAAATATAATATTTTGAACAATGATCGATTGAATACAATGGTTTCTTGGCAAGATAATTTGAATTTTATTAAATTGCTATATTTATGTGGCAATAAAGAATGTATTCACACTATTATTCTTTCTATCTATTCTCTGTGGTGTTTGTGTACATATATATTTGAATAACAATTCCAAATATATATATTCAATGGACAATATGAACATAAAAATAGTTCTATTATTTCTTTATGTATGAGTACACACACACACACATATTTAAATATCTATGTACAACCATCACATTTCAAATAAAATTATTTCCAGTATCATTTAACTATGATCAACCATAGTAAAACATGGTCATACAGTCTCTTAAGAATTGATTTCACCTATGTATAGATAGTCAACATATTCGTAACAAATAATAACCATAAATATAACATTGAAAAGGGAATGGAGAATGAGATACATATATGAAACTTGATGCTTGAATACAAATGGAACAACCACGTTCCACCCAACCATGGAATAGAATAGCCAATTTCACTTGTCCATCTCACCCCCTAGCTTGACCATGAGTCCATAAGGGAAAATTGAATGATCTGCCTTAGCTATAGTCACTAGCCGCAACTCACGAAAATCCTTTGCCTCACACTAACAATGTTCATAACAACAAATAGTTTCCTTTCCCCAACATACTAAGAAGCATATTGCCTCCTCCATATGTTGGTTTTTATATGCATCCTTGTGCCTAGGTCTTTCCTTCCCTCCTTGAGGAAATTCACGGACTTCTAGTGGCCAAATTCCACTTCTGCCACTTGTAAAAATCATCCTTGAGGTAACGCAAACGTGTTCCCCACTCATGGAGTCATGGTCAGTTATTTTTAACCTGGTTGTTCCATTTGTCTTCCAACATTTAATTTATTAAAAGTTTGTCTTACATGTGTGTCAAAATAAAAGAGGATAGTTGGGAAAATCAAATATTTTCCCAACAATCATCAAATAATTAATTACAACAATCAAAATTCCAAATTCGGATTTTCCATAAATGGAAAATAATTTCCAAATTCGAATTTTAAAAAAAGGGAAGTTTATTTCAAAGTTCACTTAGAATTAAATATTCTAAAATTTGAGGATATTACATCCTCTCCCCCTTAAGTACAACATTGTCCTTAGCGTTGATTCATCTCTTGGAATAGGGTTGGATAAGATTTCTGCAAATCTTCCTCCAATTCTCAAGTGGCCTCCTCAGGGCTAAATTGCTTCCATTGCACTTTTACCTGGGCGATGGCTCTGTTCCGTAGTATTGTTTCTTTCGTGTCCATAATGCATAGAGGTTCTTCTTGGAACTTTCCTTATGGTTCAACTTGCACCATGTTCCAATCAATGATGTGAGTAGGATCATCAATATACCTTTTTAATAAGGATACATGAAAAAAGTTATGAACTTTTAAGTTTGTAGGAAGTACTAGTTGATATGCCACGGGTCCAATTCAAGTTAAAATCTCGAAGGGACCACAAAAAATGGGTGCAAACTTTGAAAAATTTCCTATCTTTAGAGAGTTCCTCCTTACTTTGACTTTTAGATACACGTGGTGGCCAATTTGAAATTTCTGGTGTCTACTTTTGAAATATGCATAGCTTTTCTGTCAGTTTTGGGCCTCCTTTAAATTTTGTTGTACCCTTTTTAGTAGTTTCTGGTCTCATCGTAAGCCTGCCAAGAGGATTATTCCATCTAATTAGGGTTGTGCATTTCCTTCTGTAGAATTCTTCAAAGGGACTCATCTTGGCTGATGTTTGATAGCCATTATTGTAATCAAATGAAACTAAGTGTAGGCACTCCTACCACTTGTTGGTTTCATTCTTAGGTACATTTGTAACATGTCTTCCAGAATTTGATTCATTCGTTCGGTTTTCCCATCCGTTTGTAAATGGTAGCTTGCACTGAAATTTAGGTTAGTATCCAATCCTACAAACAATTCCTTCCAAAACTTTGACATAAATTTGACATCTCTATTGAAGATCACCATATTAGGAATTTCATGCAATCTAAATATTTATTTCATAAAAATTTCAGCAATATTAATTCCTTTATAAGTAGATTTCACACGTATAAAATGTGCATATTTGCTAAATTTATCAATCACTACCATAATTGAGTAATTTTACTTTTTCTTCTTAGGAAAACCTATGATGAAGTCTAATGAGATAATATCCCACCTCCATTATGGTATAGGTAGAGGTTGTAGAAGACTAGTTGGATGGTGATGTTCAACCTTTACCCGTTGAAAATCTAAGAATTTAGACAAATATTCAGTTGTTTCACTCCTAGGCCAATAAAACAATTTTCTTAAAGTTGTTATTATTTTTTGGTATCATGGATGAACAAAATATGACATTTTTTGCAATTCTTCAAGAATTGTTGATTTCAAATCAACAGAATTAGGTACATACAACCTCTTTTTGAACCTTAGAAGTCCATTTTTATCTAAACTCAAATCGGTTTTGTTTAGTTTTTCTACATTTTCTTGTTGTTCTTTTGATGTACTTTTCGTCATTACTGCTTGCAGATTTAATTCTTTTTTCGATGTTGTTTTCTTCTTTGCTAACACTTATCTCATAAAATCTGTTATTCCTCTGACTTAGAGCATCTGCAACTTTGTTTTCTTTACCTTTGATGTGTCTTACTTCGAAATCAAATTCACTTAAAAAGTCCAACAATATTGCTTGCCTTATGATGAGATCTAGTTGACTGAATAAAGACTTTACACAACTGTTGTCAGTTAGTAGAAGAAACCTTCTCCCCATTAAATAATGTAGCCACATTTTCAGAGCATGAATTACGACTATTAATTCCAAATCATTTGTAAAGTAATTACATTCATGTTCTTTCATTTTATGTGATTCGTAATAGAAGACGTGTCCATCTTGTGTTAGGGCACCTTCCAAGCCTTCTTTTCTTGCATCTACGCAAACTGTTAAATATTTATCAAGATATGCTACCCTTAGGATAGGTGTTGTATTTAACAGTCTTTTTACTTAATCAAAGTTGTCCCCACAGTTTTGTGACCAAGTAAATCTTATTCTCTTTTTCTGTAGGGATGTAATTGGATATGCAATCTTAGAAAATCCTTCGATAAATCTTCGGTAATAATTGGTAATTCCCATGAATGATCTGATGTCTTCTACATCCTTAGGGATAGGCCATTCCATAATGGCTTTCATCTTTTCTAGATCAATGACAATACCATCTTCGGATATCACGTGTCCTAGGTACTGTATATTTGTTTGGTAGAAATCGTTCTTATCAAACTTTACATACAACTTATGTTTAATTAAGGTCTGGAATACTATTTCTAGATGTTCTTCATGTTCTTCTTCCATTTTTGACTAAACTGAAATATCATTGATAAACACCAACACAAATTTATCCATATATTGACTGAATATAGTATTCATCAAACACATAAAGGTTGTTGGTGCATTAGTAAGATCAAAGGGAATTACGACAAACTCATATTGTTAGTAACGTGTTCTAAATGATGTTTTATTTATGTATTTATCTTTTATTCTGACTTGGTGATAACCACACCTTAAATCTAACTTAGGGAATTTCCTTGCTCCTCCAACTTGGTCAAGCAGGTCATTAATTCTGGGTAAATGATACTTATTCTTGATCATCATCTTATTTAGTTTTTGATAGTCAATGCATAGTCCCAAGGCCCCATCTTTCTTTTTAACGAAGAGAACCAGTTCTCCCCAAGGTGAGACACTTGGTCTAATATACTCTTTATATAGAAGTTCTTGCTGCATAATTTTCAGTTCCATTTATTCACGTAGACTCCTTATATAAGGTTCCTTAGATATCGGGGCAGATGTAGGTAGTAGATCAATAGAGAAATCTATCTCTCTTCTTGTAGGTAGTTCTGGTATTTTGTCCACAAATAGATCTCTAAACCCACGTAGGACTGCAAAGTCCTCTAAACTGGGTTTGATTTCCTTTTCTAACAGATTAGTTACATGGACAACATAAACTTTCCAACCTTTGTTCATACATTTCTTAAACTGCATGGTTGATATCTGCCTAACCGAAATTTGTTTTTTGATCCCTTGTATCATCCTAACTGTGTTGTTTTTGTCTATGTAAGTAAGTGAATTTTCGTAACAGTTTAATATTACTTTATGTTTTTCTAACGAGTCGAGTCCAATTATTAAATTGTAAGATCCCAAAGGTAAAATTTTCATATCTAACTTTGTACTTTGACCATCTATGCTGAGTTCACATTGAGGAATAAAATATGTTACTTTCTCTTGGTCCTTATTTGTAATTATACAAACCAGCACTTAGCATGCTTTACTTTCCTCAGTTTGTTTAATTCAACTAAACCAGGAGTAACATAAATCAAACTAGCTCCTCAGTCAACTAATATGGAAATGTGGTTATCATGAGTTTTACCTTCAACCTCCATGATAGTGGATTGATGATCAACTATCCTTCCATCCACAACTGCATTAATTATGTGCATGATTCTTCCCATATATCCTACTGTTGAAGCTTCTTACAGGTTATGGATTGAAGTCCATGGCCAAGTCCATGGTCACAAGCACATTATTTATTATACTATTTATGGATATATTTTGGGAGATCTTTTATGGTTTTTTCATGGTTGCTAATTTTTTGTTTTCATTAAAGTTGCACATAAAATAAATAAAACTTAAGAACAAACCCTAAAAAAGAGGGAAAACAACTAAATACATAAATGAAAATAAAGACTCTTTGTTTTAATGCCAAAGCAAAGACTATTTGTTTCACTTTACCTTCAATGCCAAATAGATTTTCTTCCAAGAAAAATGGGAAATGAATAATCATGTTGGCCTTGGATTGGTGGAAGCTCATGAAAGGTTTCTCAAGTGTCTCATGTTTGAAAGTGTTTTCTTTATACATAACAAATTGTCATTCTCATGTAAAACTATGCCTTTTCTTGTACCATTTATAAGATGACTAAAAACAATTTTTAAAACTTTTTGAGGTTTTGAATATAATGAGTATCCATTTAGATTTTCTAAAATTTTGAAAAAATAGTATGTTTGAGTATTTGTAAGATATACACTCCCAAAATTTTTTGGTATTGAATTCTAGACAGTAATGGAAGGGCAGCTATAGTTTCTCATGTCCGAATTTATGGATTTGAAAAAATGGCTCCTTTGGATGTCTTTTTCAGAAGGAAGGGGAAGTGACGGCAATAAGCAATATAGGTTTTCCATTCTTGATCACTCTTTTTTTCCTGGGGCTTCTTTATACGCAAGTTTTCCATTCTTGATCATTCCTTTTTTTACTTGGGCTTCTTTATACGCAAGTTTTCCATTCTTGATCACTCTTTTCTTTTCTTTCCTTGGGCTTCCTCTGCTGCTAACTATCACCTTCACCACCTTTTCTATTTTT
>JZKD02S0266221.1:0-15746 GCA_000966675.3 Picea glauca | reverse complement strand
CATGTCTACCACACACATGAGGCCATTGAAGAAGTCTTCGGAGTAATGGATAACACCATTGAAAAATCCACCTAAGTAATGGATGCCAGGAAAATAACGAGTACCTCATTGTCCACTCCAAAATAAGAGTTCAAATAATCAACCATTGGTACAACAAATAGATCAGTTTCTAAATGGTAGGAAAATAAATAAATAAAATTGATTTGCTAATGTCAAACATTGGAGTAGTGGAAAAAAGTTTTGTTCAGTGCCCCACCCAATAGGTAGTCAACATGGAATTATTGAAATATAACATTCCTCTCGATAGGTGTAATATGAATATCCATGTTAAACAAAACTTCTTTGGTGTAAAGCCACGTGAATGTGGTCAATTAGGTCTAGCTCGTGCGGTTGTGGGATGGAGTGTTATCCTCCCCACCCATGTTCTATTACCGTTAATGACATGTTGAGCTCATTATGAGAAAATTGTTGTAACAGCTTCGAGTCGTGTTATTGATTTGGAATTGTCCAATGAAGAATCTAGGGTTTACTCTAGGTACCATCCTTTAAACGAGGGGAATTTACTGGGGGTTTTCCCTTGGAGTTGTTACCTAGAAAAGAAAAAGAAAAAAAATATCCATGTGAATGTTATAACTTTAGTTTTGATTCAAACGATTAAAAAGCAAACTTTAATCCTTTTCAATGTTTTAGATGTAACAATCAAGGATATTTGGCAGTAGACTTTGTTTTTCCTTTTAAGAAGAAAAGGTGGGTGCGTAAGGAGGATGTGTGCTTAGCAGAAGTTGGGGTTCAGGGCAAGCCTCAAATTCCTCAACAAAACTATAGTGATGGACTGATGTAGACTCAAAAGAAAGCAATGGAACCCTTGGAAATAGTTCCTTATATTGGATCCTCTCAGGATGTATTTCCTTTGGGAAAATGTGAGAAGCAGTTAGGGATTTACCAGTCGATGAAGACTCTATTATTGATCCAAAGTACTCTTTTTTGGTGAAGGATGCTAGTAAGTTTTGTCTATCACATGTTCGCTTATCAAAGGTTCTAATTATCAATTAAATAGTTAAGGGAAAATGGAACATGTAAGTCTAAGTTAACTATATGTCCTTTGAATTGCAACAAACTCACACACATGTTTCCTTTTACAATATATAAACAAACAAAAACACCAATTATTAGTTCACACATATGTTTCCTTTTACAGTGTATAAACAAATGAGAACACCAATTATTAGTTGATCAATTTTTTGCATATTTACAAAATAAGGAGTTGTTAACAACGCATAAAATTTGAAAATTTATATGTTTAAATACATCTAGTGAATGTGATTTAAGATTGGATTCGAAGCTTGAAACCCTAGAAATGGCGTAGTACAAGGTCGGTGCAGGCATGTCAGGTCCACCAAAGCTAGAGATAGGC
This sequence comes from Picea glauca, assembly GCA_000966675.3. Lineage (NCBI taxonomy): Eukaryota > Viridiplantae > Streptophyta > Pinopsida > Pinales > Pinaceae > Picea > Picea glauca. The sequence continues at coordinate 14,332 of JZKD02S0266221.1, read as the reverse complement.
GGTTGGAGATAGGATCTAGGTTCGACGCCATGGGATGAATCAAAGTTTTATCATTTAATGGGAGTAGGAAATCAAATTAAAGGTTTTTAAACCAAGTTTCATTTTTCCCCGACAAGATTTGATGTAAGTTAAATAGGATAGGATCCCGGAAAATGTCGTGCGGGTTAGTAGATTATTTGGATCCTGAGGAGGATCGGGATTCAGTGTTCCTAACCAACGAAGAATTCATTTGTATTCAAAACCTTAAAAAATCCACTGACATGGCTCCCTTAAAACCATTGGATTAGCATAACGCCTATCCAGAGGCCAACAAGAGTTCACCATCTCGAGGTGGGCCTTTAAGGGTAGGTAAGGCAGTTATTGTGGAGTCTAGATCGAGCTCGGCACCAGGAGAAGATAAGGAAAATCGTCATTCAAACGGATCTCATTTTCTTTCGACGCATGCAATAAAAGTCCAGTCCAGAACTGCATGCAAGAATGTTGATCAGGCTTCGACGATTGAAGTTCAAGGAGGGTCTCTCAATGGAGTGAGGTTGAAAAAGAAAAGGTGTTGGAAGGTGAAGACGACTCGCAAGAGGATGGTTGTGGGAGACGACATTGAAGTAGGGGTGATTCCAGACCTTCTCGGAAAAACGACGGTTGGAAGATTTATTAGTAATCTTGTAATCCCGGTAGCTCTCAAAGGTGGTTGTCAAAGAACTGGGTAAGATCTATCGGTTATTGTCCAATGTTTTACATATTGGCACGAGGATGGATAAGCTTCCAGTTCTCTACATCTTGAATTATTCCATGAACCCAATCTGGTCTTCTCTTCTTGGTATTCATCTCTCAGGATGGATTTGTAGGTATCTGTGGTTCTTCCATATCATGATCTTCTAGTACAACATAATCATTTGTATCTGTATCTGTAACTCTAGGAGCTTCAGGATCCTCATCATGAATCTCATCGAAATGATTTTTTATTGACCCACTAAACGATGCATCCTTATCGAAAGTGACATCTCTGCTAGTCTCAATCTATCGGTGACCGGGGATGTAGACTTGGTATTCCTTCGATGTCTCACTGTATCCAACAAATGTACACTTCTTGCATGAAGGGTTTAACTTTGATCTCTTATCCTTGGGGACATGCACATACACTAGAAAACCAAATATCCTCAAGTGGATGACCTCTGTTTTTTCACCTGTAAACATCTCTTCTGGTGTCTTGTTCCTAAGTACACGGTGGGAACTTTTGTTTTGTACATATACAACAGTTTTGACTGCTTCTTCCCATAGAATAATTTTCCGAACCCAAGCTGGTCTTCTCTGCTTGGTATTCATCTCTCGGGATGGATCTGAAGGTATCTATGGTTCTTCCATATCATGATCTTCTAGTACAACATAATCATCTGTATCTATATCTGTAACTCTAGGAGCTTCAGGATCCTCATCATGAATCTCATCAGAATGATTTTTTATTGATCCACTGAACGATGCATCCTCATCAAAAGTGACATCTCTACTAGTTCCAATCTATTGGTGACCACGGATGTAGACTTGGTATTCCTTCAATGTCTCATTGTATCCAACAAATATACCCTTCTTGCATGAAGGGTTTAACTATCCTTGGGGACATGCACATACACTGGACATCCAAATATACTCAAGTGGTTAACCTCTGGTTTTTCACCTGTAAACATCTCTTCTGGTGTCTTGTTCCCAAGTACACGGTGGGGACTTCTGTTCTGTAGATATACAACAGTTTTTATTGCTTCTTCCCATAGATGCATCAATAAATCTTGATCATGAATCATGGCCTTTACTGCTCCCATGATTGTATGGTTCTTTCTTTCTTCCACACCATTCTGCAGAGGATTGTAGGGAGTAGAGAGCTCCCTCTTACTCTCAACTTCCTTGCAGAATGCCTTGAATTCATCTGATGTGAATTCTCCTCCATTATCTAACCTTAGTGTCTTTACCTTATTTTCATACAGGTTTTCAACAATGGCCTTGAACTCTTTGAACTTGTTGAATACTTCACTTTTAGCCTTCAAAAAATAAATCCAAGTTTTACGTGAGAAATCATCAATAAATGAAACATAGTATACATACCTGCTAAGTGAAGTGGATGACATCGATCCACACGTCTAAATGTATAATGTTCAAGACTCCTTTGGCTTTGTTATCACTGCTTGGAAATGGTTTCTTCACGTTTTTTCCTTGAGCGCATCCCTTGCATATGCCTTCATGATTCACTTGGATTTCTGGAAAACCTGTCACCATATTGCTCACGATCAGTAGGGCTTTGTAATGTATGTGAGAAAATCTCTTATGCCATAGTTCACTTGGAGTAATTGTATTGTATACCAATGTTGAAACTGAATTTCCCTTTAACTTGTATAATCCTCCTTCTTGGACACCAATCACTACAACATCATCGATATATTTTCCTCTTGGGCACGTGAGGACTTCACGATCAATGAAAGTAACTCTAAAACCTTTCTCATCTATAGCTAAGATAGAAAGAAGATTCTTCTTCAAACCAGGTACATAAAAAACATCCTTCATCTTCATAGGTTTTTCGGAATCCAATTTTTAAGATGCTTCTCCTACTCCTTTAATGGGATATTGATAGTCATCATCGAGCTTCACCTTGTGAGGTGAATCTTTCTGAACTAGATCTGAGAGAGAATCCTTGTAATCGGTGATGTTCTTAGAAGCACCACTATCAATAATCCATGTGTCACTTCCATGAGTGACTGTACATGTAAGAGCTAAGATCAATACATTTTCTTCACTTGAGTCTTCTTCTTTGGTTTTCTCATGATCAGGTTCATCATCCTCTGCAGCATGAGCATGATGTCTTTTATACTTTCCTTTTCTGACCTGACCTTTGGAGTTGGGACAGTTTATGACAATGTGTCCCATCTTCTAACAGATGTAACATTTGTAATTTGAGAAATCCTTCTTAAACTTATGTGTCTTTTGTAGTCCATGATGTTTCTTGTGTGAGTGAAATTATGATCCGGGATCTTTTCATCGTGACTTATAAATAATTGCATTAAATGAGCATAAATTAAAGTGCGCCATTAAAGAAGGAAAAACACGCAAATGAAGAAACATAAGCATCAGATCTGAACACAAAAACTTGATAACGGAGTTCGTCCCTGGTGGACTACGTCTCCGAGTCCTTCTCTCAAATAGGTAGGGTCTTTCATTAACTCAGCGAAATAATTTGGCAAAATACATAAGTATACCTCATTATGAAATCAAGTTGTAGAAATAATGCTCACATCATAAAACAGACAACACCATTGAATTCGTGGCATCGAATTACCCAAAAATGACTGTCTCCACACCTCGATCCGACTCTAGCACTCCCAGGCCCAAGAAGAAATTTGTCTCGGTTTTCATGCCCTTTGCACCCTGCAATTATGATTGTACTTGCATCGAAATGCATGCCCGAATGGTCGTACGGTCTGGGCGCCTCCCCATGTAGTTGGGCGGATGCATCATTTAAGAAATGATTTAGGCCTTGTTTACAATGTGGAATTCGCGGCATGTTGGTTAAGGCAGATATGTTAAGGCGTTGTTGTGGGAGGAGGTCCCGGGGTCAAACCCCGCAGACTCTCCTTTTGGGCTTTGTATATATATATATATTTTTGTCCCGCCATTTTAGCGGTGTCGCTAGAGCTGTATCCAAATGACTTAACCATTTCTAGGTTTGGCGTGGTCTGCCATATTTGGCAGACCTGCCAAACCATTTTCTTCCAATTTTTGTTTCACGGGCTATCCTTGGGCTTTTCCCACCTGCCATGTGGCAACCCCTGATTGGGCCACGCGGTGGCCCCTCACTGGTCCACGCTGCCACCTGCCAAGTCAACACGCCACATAAGTTGTACAAACTGTACGGACTACCACGTGGCATGATTCGATTGGTCCAGAGATCGATCCAAAAACACCAAAACCAAGTGACTTGTGGCAACCTCTGGTGCTTCCACGTCATCATTTTGATATCATCATGCCACGTGTCACCTTCCTTCTCCTGCCATGTGTATTGTACGAATGCTAACGTCAGCAGTACAGATGTTGACTCATCCCGTGTTGATTGGGCTAGGTTGACCAAACTTTGACCGTGAATATTTTTCAATCCATAACTCTGTTTGACGTATTGTTTGCGCTGTTATAAATCTTACGACATGCTCTTCGTGATCATGTCATTTGCACTGAGTTTTGGGAACTTTGAAATTTTTCTCTTTCTTTGTCTTTTGAAGCCATTTTGAGCGTTATAAATTGCCTTTGTGAGTTCTGAGTTGTTCTTAGCCTTCTCTTGATCCTTTTTGGATCACACCTTCCCACTGAGAGTTTTTTGGACCACCAAAAGCTTGCATCAATCAACAGATAAGTGAGGGAAGAGTCCCCTCACTTTCTCATTCTTTATCCACTTTGCTTTGCTTGGATGTGTGTCTTTCAAGCCTACTCGAAGATAATCAACATCACCCCTACGTGAAGTCCTCGTCCTCTTATCTAGGATGATATCTTCTCGTAACTCATCCAATTACTCAGGTGCAAAATCATCAACTGAAGGTATTGAAACTTCCTCATCTTGATCCATGATCATGTGAGGCTCAAAAAGTTTCAAGTTCTCAACGTTCACAACTGAGTAAATCTGCATGTAAGGTGGAAGATCCAGACGAAAAGAATTGGTTCCACTTAGATAGTGAAAGGCCCATAACAAATAGGCTTGAGTTTCTTGCCTTCACCCTTCAATCTCTCTTTGTTGATGTGAAGCCATACCCGGTATCCAACCTAGAACTGATGATCATCCATGTGCTTGTCATGTCGAGCTTTATATTGTGCTTGAATATTCTCCAATTGTTCCCTGACTGCCTGGTGTCTCTGTTGGATCCTCTGGATGAAATTGGGAGCTCTGTCCTCTGTTCGTTCTTCACTCACATTGGCATCTCTCCCATACATCAAGTCCAAAGGAAACTTTTGTAGGTACCCAAAACATGTCTCAAAAGGTGAACTCTGAGTGGACAAATGTAAAGCTCGGTTGTATGCATGATGTGCATAGTATGTTCATCCCATAACTTGGGATTCTTGTTTCAGTAGCCTCGAAGCAAAAGTACCATTGTTCGATTTACCACATCTGTCTATCCATCGGTCTGTGGATGGAAAGCAGTGCTCCTCTTCAATTTGGTGTCCATCATTCTCCACAAGCTAGTCCAAAAGTCCCCAAGGAATCGAGTATCTTGATCCGAGACAATGGATGTGGGTAACCCAAAGTGAACCCAAACATATTGAAAGAAGAGAGTAGCAGTCTGCTCAGCAGTATCTGCTTTTTACATGGCATCAAGATACACATCTTGTTGAACCTATCCACTACAACAAAGAAATAGTCATGACCCCCTTTGGTCATTGGTAAACACCCTACAAAATCCATGGAGATACTTTCCCATGGATGGAATGGAACAAGAAGTGGTGAGTACAGCCCAAGTTTTCTATTAGTGGTCTTACAAGTAAAACACATCACACACCCCTTTACATATTTAGTTACAATTGCTTTCATTTGAGACTAGTAACAAAAACTTTGCAAATGAGCCATAGCTTTTCCTACCCCAAAATGCCCAGACACAAGAAGTGGGAGCTTCTCGTATTACATGGACTCATTCACTTGTAGAAATACATAGTTTTCGAAGATGGTAGAGTAGTTTTCCCTGCAGACAATAGTTCTCTACCTGTGCACCAAGGGTTAGCTTCTCATATACTTCTTTAAAACCTTTATCGATGGCATATTGTTCTACATAGCTATCATGAGAGAAAGAAGTATTCTTCAAAATAATAGAATCAACAATAGGAGGTCTAGAAAGCATATCAACTACTTTGTTACTTGTACCCTTTTTGTACTTGATTACCAAATGAAATTGTTGTAGAAAACCCATCCATTTGTAGTGTCGATATTGTTGCAACTTGGTATGTGCTTGGAGACACTGTAAGGATTGGTGATCTGTATGTATGATTATTTCCTTCTCTAAGAAGTAGTGCTTCCATTTCTTTACTCTGGACTAATGCATACAACTCTTTATCATATGTAGGATAGTTAACAACTTGGTTAAAAGTTTCAGAGTGGTAACAGATAGGCTTACGATATTGCATCAATACTTCACCCATGGCGTATATGTTGACATCTGTCTTGATCTCAAAAGGTTGTTGAAGATTCGACAATGCTAATACTGGTGCGGTATTGATCTTCTCCTTCAAATTGTTGAAAGATTTTTGTTGCTTTTCTTCCCACTGAAAAGTGTTCTTCACACTAGTTAAGGCATGTAGAGGAGCTACTATAAAGGAGAAGTTGGAAATGAACCTCCTCCAATATTGGACTGCACCTATAAGAAGCTTCAGACTTAGGCTACACTTTTTGGCTCAAACCAATTTACAATTACATCAATTTTGGAAGGATCAATTTTTAATTGTCCTCCTCCTACAATATGACCTAAGTACACAAGTGCAGTGTTTCCAAATTCACATTTAGACAATTTTACATACAATGTTTCTCTTTACAAAGTATTCAATACTTGTTTTACTTGCCTCACATGTTCATCCCAAGTCCCACTAAAAATAAGAATGTTGTCTAAATATACAATCACAAAGTCATCTAGGAAAGGCTTGAATACATCATTCATCACACGCATGAAAGTTGTCGGAGCATTACAAATCTCAAATGACATAACTAACCATTCAAACAATCCTTATTTGGTTTTAAAGGCAGTTTTCCATGCATCATGTTTTGCGGCCTTAATTTGATGATATCCACTACGCAAATCCAACTTAGTGAAATAAACAACATTCTTCAATTGATCAAGTAAATCATCTATACGAGGAAGTGGGTATCGATTTTTCACCGTGAGTTTATTTAAGGCCCGGTAATTGGCACACATTCGCCATGTGCCATCCTTCTTTGGCACCATCACGATCAGAGAACCACAAAGAGATGAATTGGGCCTGATGACCCCTTGATCCAATAAGCCCTGTACCTGTTTCTTGATCTCTGTCATCTCCACAGCTAACATCCTGTACATGCCCACATTAGGAAGAGGAAAATCCTGTTGAAGATGTATCTCATGTTGGATTTCCCTCTTAGGAGGTAATCCATCTGGTTCCTAAAAAATATCATCATACTTAGAAACAATATCAATTAATTTTTTTTTATGAGATGGATGACATCCTTGGAAAGCATCGGATGTCCCAACATCTTTCTCTCTTACGACCATGAGTACATATATATTATTAGTGTTTATGAGTCTTTTCTTTTTCCCTACACTAACAAGTGTTGTTTTACCCTCATGTTGTGAGCTCTAATAATATATTCCACTCCCCCTTTAGTAAGGTGGTATTTGTTCTCATGACCAAAAAAGATTGATTTTCTATCATAAAGATAAGGACTTCCTAACACTATGTCACATATATCAAGTGGTACAACATCCAAATCCATTTCATCAATCAACTTTGAAGCAATAGCAAATCTAACCCTACATTGTTTGGTGACATTAAGTTTTTCTTTATCACATACCCAACCAAGAGAATAAGGCGTAAGATGTGGTTTCGTTTCAAGACCCATCTTTTTGACAAGTGCTTCAAATATTAAGTTTACTTGGAAACCCGGATCAAATAATGTATTTATCTTAGTGTGTTTAGATACAACTCTTATGTGAAATAATTCATTCATCTTTCGTTCATAAACATGAGATTCATTATTGGAACTTGAACTAGCAAGAAGGGAATATTTACCTTGTACTCCAACCGCTGCGATATTTCCTTCATCTCCTAAATCAAAACCAAGATCTTGTTGCACTATAGCAACAGTTTTTGTCTTCCCCTTTCCACCAAACTATTTCAGTTTCTTTTCTGGATGCAGTTTCCAACAGTGTTCTTCATCGTGACCGTTTTTCTTGCAATGCGTGCAAGATGGCTTTCCTCCTCCTTTCGTTACTATGGTGGTCTTCTTCTCCTTCCTTTTAAACTTCTTAAAAGTTTTATGTGGGAGATTGGAAGGTTTCTTCGTGGGATCTTCTTGAACATGTATCCCCTGGCGGTAGGCTTGCACAATGGAGTACAGTTCTTTGTCATAAGTAGGGTACTTACGGACAACATCTGATAGTGTCTCACTATGATATGCCACGGGATAACCATGTTGAGTGAGAACGGCGCCCACAGCATGGTCTGAAGCATCTGTCTCGATCTCAAAGAGATGTTTTAGGTTCAGTAATGAAAGTACTGGGGATGAGCACAAACAATTATTCAAGTCCTCGAAGGCTTGTTGTTGGGACAGACCCCACACAAATTTTGTCTTACCTCCACCCTTGGTTACTTGGTTGAGGGTCCATGCAATATGAGAGAATCCCAACACGAACCTGCAATAGAAATTGGCGAGGCCCAAGAAGCTCTGAGGTTTAGTTAGTGTGGTTGGGGCTGGCCAGTCACAGATAACCTGGATCCACATGCACGCCATGTTGATCAACGATGTAGCCTAAGTAATGGACCCTGTCCATGCCGAAGGAGAATTTTTTCAAGTTTGCATATAGTTTGTGTTGCTGCAAGGTGTGCAGAACCTGATGAATATGTTGCATGTGTTCCTCCCAAGTCTTATTGTAGATGAGGATGTCATCCAGATACACCACTACAAAAGTATTGGTGAAAGGTCGTAGGATATCGTCCATCATCCTCATAAAAGTTGTTGGAGCATTTGTCAAACCAAAGGGCATGACCAGCCATTCAAAAAGACCTTATTTTGACTTGAAGGCGGTCTTCCATACATCTATCTGTTCTATTGGGACCTGGTGGTAACCAAACTTCAGATCAATCTTACTGAAATATTTAGCCCCCGTGCGTTGATCAAGGAGGTCATCGATTCAAGGAATCGGGTACCGATTTTGGATTGTTATTTTATTCAGGGCCCGGTAACCAATGCAGAGTCGCTAGGTCCGGTCTTTCTTCTGCACCAGCACGATTGGGCTCCCACAAGGCAATGAGATGGGACGGATGTGCCCCTTGTGGAGAAGTTCTTGGATCTGCCTCTTGATCTCCTCGTTTTCTAACAAAGAGCGGCGGTAGACTGGCCCATTGGGTAGCGGTGCCGCTGGGTCAGATCGATGGGATGCTTGACCTGGAAGTGCAGAGGTACCCCAGTAAAAGAAGAGAAGATATATGAATATTGTTCCACGACCTTATCCACTTGTTTCTGTTGTGTGGAGAGATAGACCACAGAGACCCTAGATGTGGCTGCGATCTTTCCCTCACTCTAAGAGCGAATCACGAAAAAGACAATTTCTCGATCTAAGAGATAACCTTCCTGCATTTCTTGACAGAGATCAAGGAAATAGCACTAGGAGGAACTGCCTCGAGTATCCTGTACAATTTCCTGTTCAAAGTAATAATAACACTACGAGGCCTAGACTCATATACATCATGACATTTCCATAAATAAGGTTGGCCCAAAAGAAAATTACAAACTTCGAGAGGAGCAACATCACACAATACCTCGTCTTTGAAGGGCTAGATGTCGTACGATAATCGACATTATTGGTTGACGCGGAGATCGCTTCCTTGGCGGAGCCATCCAATGGTGTAGGGTTGTGGGTGCGATGTTGTCGACAGGGTCAGCCGCTTGACGACCTCTGCCGAGGTGAGGTTCTTCTGGCTACTGCTATCAACGAATGATGAAGGGCAGTGGGGTGTCTTTCACCCATATCTGTGAATGAAAGAGACACTCACCTTCTTCTGGCTCCTCTGGTTCACCAAGCTGAAGCTTGGTGGTAGCAACGGTGGCACTGGGTTCCGCGTCAATTATCCGTCTTCCCCTTTCTGGTTCTGACTCAGAGTCAGAACCCGCATCTGATTCAAAGGCTTTCACTTCGGCCACCAACGACTGCTTTGAACGGAAATCAACAGTATTATGCCAAGGGCTCTTATGGAAGTCACACCACTTCTAGATATCTTTCTTTGTCTTTTTGGTTTCCTTATTTGCTTGTGGCTTGGACTAGTTGTCTTGATACTATCCATCTTTTCTTTGTCCTTTGTTATGTGGGTTGGGGCCACCCTTTTCTGGATTTTGTTGTGAAGCATTCCTAGGCCCAAATTGCCGCATTTTTTGTTTGAGCTTCTGCTCGATTTTGATAGCATATCAGTAGGTAGCGCCCAAGGAAGAGATGTCCAGAAATTCCATTTCGGTCAGTATGTATCTATGCAGAGCACCGTGATACTTGAGCACCAGATGTCGCTTTGAATCTTTGATACCCTGCCTAGTGCGCAAGGTATGGAACATATTTGTGAACTCTGGCACTGCTTGGTCTCTTTCTTGTCGCAGTGTGGTCCATTTGGTATACGAGTCGTCATAACTTCCGACAGGGTAGTATTGTTCCTTAATAGCATCCCTGAAGGATTCTCAGGTGGTCGTGATTGTAAATAATGAGGGTTCTTCTGTTTCCTTTTGCTCACAGAAAGTTTCCCACCAATCTTTGACATAGGGAATGACTTTCAGGAGCGCAAAACTAATCTTTTTTTCTATTCAAAAAGTTATGGATAGAAAAATACCCTTCTAGTAGATTCAACCACTTATCTACAACATCTGCGTCTATCTGACCTTCAAATATAGGAATATCGAAGTTTATTTGTACCTTGAAGGGGGTGGCGCCTCCGCTCGAGGAAGATGTGTCACCTGTTGGTATCCACCGAAGGATTTGCACTAAACTATCCATCATCTCGTTCCTTTGTTGCGTGAGGGCTTCCCCAAGCAACATTTTGAAAGGATCTCTTGTCCTGTCATCTTTCTTTTCTCCTGCCATTTTGTACTCAAGAGAAACAAACTTGAGACCCATTTCTTTGTACCATGACCTCGTCGGGGACATGCATTAAGACTACAAGGAGAAGACCGCTCTCATACCACTGATCTGGATTTTATGAGCAGAACGAAATGAACGCAGATTATTAAAAGATGCTTAACACAGAATAACAGAAATACAGTAAAATTGGTTTTCTATTCAATAAGGAAATAAGTTGAAACTGTAAAATGTAGTGGAAAACAAGCTTGTTGGAATGGTGGCGGCTTATCTATGAAAAGAGATGTGACGGTTGCGCTCATTCGCAAGAAGATAATTACAATGAGGCTCTGAAGGCCTTTTTTACAATAAACCAGAATGTTACAAACCCTATACATCCAAAAAACCTAACCCTAAGAGATGAAGCGCAAAAAGTCATGTGGACCCCGTTTGGGTAAGTTCGTACATCAACTTCCTAGGGTCGTAACTTTTGCATACGATCTCCGTTTCGGGCACACGATAGCTCATTGATAAGGTATCGTCGAGGAGATTCATTTTGGGGGCTCAATTATAGCTTTCAGCGATCATTGAAAAGCATGATTCCGAAAAACCTTCATTTAGGCCCTCAAAATGGCCCTGAAAGTTAAAAACTGCTAAAAATAGTAAATTACCAAAATTGTCAGAACACTGTTTTGAGACGATTGAAAAAGGTGGATTGTCACCGATATCTATCTAGATCAAAAAATGATTGTCTCCACGCCTCGATCCGACTCTGGCACTCCCAGGCCCAAGAAGAAATTTGTCTCGGTTTATGTGCCCTCTACAACCTGCAATTATCATTGTATTTGCATCGAAATGAGTTGGATGGTTGTACGGTCCGCGCGCGCCTTCCCTTATGGTTGGGCGGATGCATCATTTAAGAAATGATTTAGGTGTTGTTTACAATGTGGAATCTGTGGCCTGTTGGTTACGGCGAATATGTTAAGGCGTTGTTGTGGAAGGAGGTCCCGGGGTCAAACCCCGCAGACTCTCCTTTTGGGCTTTGTATTGCTATATATATATATATATATATATATATATATATATATATATACATTTCCGCCAGTGATCGGTGTCGCTAGAGTTGTATCCAAATGACTTAACCAATGCTAGGTTTGGCGTGGTTCGCTAGATTTGGCGGACCCACCAAACTATTTTTTTCCAATTTTTGTTACATGGGTTGTCCTTGGGCTTTTCCCGCCTACCACATGGCAGCCCCTGATTGGGCCACGTGGCAACCCCTCACTGTTCCACGCTACCACTTTCCAAGTCAACACGTCAATTCAATCATACGAATTGCCATGTGGCACGATCCAATTGGTCCACGGATCGATCCAAAAATGCCAAAACTGGATGACACATGGCAGCCTCTGGTGTTGCCACGTCATCATGTTGACGTCAGCATGCCACGTGTCACCTTCTTGCTCTTGCCACGTGTGTTGTACTTGACGTCATCCATATAGATTCTGACATCAGCAGTACGGATGTTGACTCATCCCCAGCTGACTGGGCTAGCTTGACAAAACTTTGACCGCGAATATCTTTCAATCCGTAACTCTGTTTGACGAGTCGTCTGCACCGTTAGAAAGCTTACGACGTGCTCTTTATGATCATGTCATTTTCACTAAGCTTTGGGAACTTTGAATTTTTTCCCTTTCTCTATCCATTGAAGCCATTCTAAGTGTCATGAGTTGCCTCTGTGAGTTCTGAGTTTTGCTTAGCCTTCTTTGGATTATTTTTTGATCAACTTGCTTATTTCTCTTTCCTTTTCGGGTATGCGTTGCTAGGGCTTGTTTTTCTTCATCACCTAGTTTCTCTTCTCTTGCTACCAATCTAGCTTCTTCCTGAATACAATCCTCCCATAGTCTACTAAACCTTGTTATCCTTCTTCTTGAACATATACCATGAATGAATGATTTCCAAGATCCAAGGAGACCATTCAATGTAATCATCACCAACTCAACTTCTTTGATTGTGTCTCCAATGGCTTCAATATGTTATTTGATTTGAGACACCCTTGTGAAGTATGATTGGATAGTTTTTGAACTCTGCATCTTCACATTCTTGAGTTGTGTCTTCAAGGTCATCTTCTGATTAATATTTTTGCCTTCATATAATCAAGATAGGGCATCAAACATTTTCTTGGGATTTATCAATGATGAAACATGGGGGATCAAATGATCCTTGATAGAATCAACAATGATTATCTTTGCCTTAACTAGGTTATTTTTGTACTTTGCTTTGGCCTCATCTTTGTCTGGTTTTGGAACTTCTTTTATGAAATCTTCTAGATCAGTCTCTTCTAGAATGAGCATCACTCTATACTTCCATACTCATAAGTTATCGACACCTTCAAGCTTGGTATTGGGAGCCATCTTGTCCTTGAATAGAAATGTAATAAGAGAAAAAAACACTTTTCCAAAGAAAGGTTTTGTGTGTTATGCCAAGGTGAACAACGCCAACTTCAATTCTACAACTGTCAAGACGTCTTGAGCTAGGGTTTATGAGGAAACCCTAATTTTTCAAAATGTGAATTTTGGAATTCTACTCTGAGGGAAAGGTGTGCCCTCCTAAGGAGAGCTCCTAGGTGGTTTTACTTTGACGAACGTCCTCCAAAGAGTGGGAGAAATCACCTTCTCAGGTTTGTGCAATTATCGACAGTTATGGCAGGTCCAATAGTTGCAGCACCAGTTGCAGTAGATGCAAAACTTCGTCAAAATGGAAATCTTAACCCAATGAGAGGTGCGCTAGGGTTAGGAGAGTCTTCCTATGGTCTTTACTTCCCCAGCGAATTCTTCTAGACTGTGCAAATGGATTCTTTCAGGCCTGCTCTAATACCATGTTAAATTTTCTCTTAAGCAGTTAAGTGTATTCAATTTTCTTTAGCTTTAGATTATTAAAACAATCACTGCATGCATAAGGATCACTGAAAGAAAGACATCCACAATATACACAAGATTTATCCTAGGAAACCCTCATGGGGGAGAAAACCCAGCAAAGCTTCCTCAATATAGATTCTTCAACAAATACAATGTCTCTCTCAAGAGAGATCTCACCAAACAGAAGATAAACCAGAAACCCTAACCAAAATAGAGTAGTGCGCCACTAGACCAAGATAGTTCTTCAACAAATAACTAAAACCCTTCACAAGAATACCCTTCCTCTGTAGCTGCATCTCCTCATACTTGAGCAATTTTTTTGTGTGGGAGAGCTTGTTGTGTGTGTTCTCCAAGTGAGGCGCCTAGCCTCTTATAAATACAGGTTAAGCCACCCAGAATTAGGTCAGGGTCAACCTGTACACTTTACCCCTTTTAATTTATAATCGACTTTTTGTCAAGGCACAATAGGGTCGACTTAACAAATATAATATAATATTATTCTTTGGGGTTTTGTCTTGGTCTAATACAACATGAATATAATAAGAATATCTTTCGAAGCTACTCAAACTTCAACAGTAATGGATGTTGGGAAAACAATGAGTGCAACATTGTTAA
>JZKD02S0266188.1:0-20697 GCA_000966675.3 Picea glauca | reverse complement strand
CTAGGATAAATGTTGTGTCTCTTGTGAATGTGTATTTCTCAGTGATCTTGTTCTTATGTTGCTCTTATCTATTGAAATGCAAAGAACTATAATAATGGCATAAACATTAACAAAGACCACGAACAACAATATCACATTTGTGAAGGCGAAAGATTTTGCAAATTTGGCTTGCTCACCAGAAAAGAGATCAACGAAAAATGAAGATGGAAACCCACTACCACTTCAGCCTTCTTGTGGTAGATTGTAGAAGGGCAACGATGAGAAAAGTGCAAAAAGTCATCCCGCACCAACACTTAGAAAAAACAACGAGCCAATCAACTGGAAGAAGAAGAAGACCAAGATGTATGCATGAGGAAACACCTCCCTTGTTTATCACTGTTGCAGGCATGAAGGCCATAATGCTTCCAACTATTGGTACTGATAGGCATGTTCATGCTATGGGAAGAAAGGTCATCTCGAGGCATCTTATTGGCCATAAGCAAAGTTTTTTTCATAACTGGAATAACAAGAAGGCTTCCCTAATACAATAGAAAAATCATAGGCACTTAGAGAAAAGAAGGATGTCAAGTAGTCCATGTAGTGCCAATAATTTTTTCTACCACTACCGGTTGAGTGGACATTGGGAAGCAAAGTGTTGGTGACTTCATCCGAGCTTCACCCTATAAACTACACATCCAAGAGAAGGGTGTGGAAAGCGAAGCCTAAAGGAGATGAAGAGCTCACCGCATCTCCACCCCAATGAATCAAAGCTATCCAAGGAGTTACAACAACATAGGAGGTCAACATCATCAGTGATGTGGACAATAGGTTGATGCCAACATCAAGGGAAGTCATGATCCAATTGTAGGTTTTGATATTGCAATGAAAAAATCCATTTTTGGAGATGCGCTGGAGATTGGTGCATGGAGGTCAATGACCTCCATGGTAACCGACAAAGAAAACATAATGTTGAATAACTAATGTTTCACCAAGTTGTTTGCTACCCATTTGTTATACTGCCAAAATCTTGAGGCATTCCCTCATCCTAAAAGATTGTGGGCATTGATGTCACCTATAGCCACACATTGCATGATTTGTCAACTGTTGTGGGTAGAAGAAGGTGTTATGATTGCACACATAAATTGTTATTCAATTGATATTGCAGTAGATAATTGTTTCCATGTTGATAAACAATTGATCCTAGCAAAATAGGGCAATCCATACTTCATGTTGTGGATTTGCTGTGGGATGGCATAGCTTGATGGGATCTCAATGAAGAAGCAAATAATATAATTTTACTTGGCTTCCATTGGTTGACAAGAAGGACCATCTCTAGGTATGAGAACGAAAGGGAGTTGCAGGCTGAAGATGGGAGTGCAATCTAAGTGAAGAGTTTGGATTTGAAGATTGCTTAAAGAATCAATGAGCATGCTTTTGCACCGTGAGAATAAGTGGCGCCAACAACTAGAGCCAAAGTCATAGTTTGAGATTCAAAGTCAGTAGCCAGCGCTGCAAATTGTATCTAGGAGCCAGAGTTGAGAGCCTTGTTCTAGAGAAGCAGAGATAAGGCACAATGATTCAATGATTGGTTTCCTTGAAGCTTTTGGAGACCAAAAGGCCTCTAAATGGGGAGGTGTGATCTGAATTGGATCCGAACAAGACAAATGGTTGTAAGACTTTGTACCTAAGTGTAATTTGATAATTATTGAAAGTTAAATAAAATAAAATGACAAATTACATAAATACATGTGTCCTTTAGCCTTGGGAAAAATGCCCCATCAAATCTTGGAAGAACTCCTCTCTCATGCTCTTTTCAAAATTCATAAAACTATGGTAAAAAGTAAACAAATCCCCTAATTTTGAATTGTTCTAAAATTTGTTTGACAGTAAACTTGAACAACACTTTCTAAAGATAAACATGCTAATCAAAGCAAACAATAAGACCAAGAAATATCCTAGTGCACTTTACCATTGTCACATAACTGTCGAGTGCCCTCTACCATCGTTGCATAGTTGCTATATGCTTCCAAGAGGCTTCTTTTGTTGTACCATCATATAGTGTTGTGCCCTCAACCTGTGCAAAAAAATCAATTTAGGTGTTGTTGAGTGTGCCAAAGCCATGGAGAGATACCTTACGAGAAACTAGGTAACACTACCACTTCCTCTTTGCGAGGAAGGTGTTCTCCATTGAAATAAAGTACTCTACCTCTATCTCGATCCTCTAGAATCTTCAAGGTGTACTTCTCTCGTTCAAGGAAAACTTCATCAACAACTTGCCAAGCTCCTTCATCTTTGTGCTCAACTTTACGAGATAAATTCTTCTCACATCACTTCATGAATTATTTAGGGTTTCTTGCAATAATACACTCATCTGTATACATGGCCAAGATAAGTGAATAAGATATATCAAATAAAGAATTAAAATTCGCACTAAATTTGGAAAGACCAACTTGTGCAAAAACTCATTGATACTGAAATCGCAAATTGTCGAGGCATGCATTGGCCCATGCTGGGCCATCTTTAATATGAATTCATGGGTAACTCCTCCATCCACTTCAAAACCTTCAACTATTGAAGCAAAAGCCCTCCATGCACTTCAAAACCTTCAGCTATTGAAGCAAAATCCTCAACAATATCCACTCCCTCTTTTTGAGGAAATCCTTTAACTAGATTCATAGTGGCCAGTATTGTGGCACTTGAAATACTTCATGTGACTCAAGTATTTCTTCCCTTTGTTCAAAGAATATGATTCTTTCTACTTTCCCTTCTAACTCATAACATCTAATTTCTTACCTACTCTCCTCATCTTCCTCATGAGGACCAGGTTCTCGATCTCTTCCTCCCTAGTTGAAATAGTCTATGTCTGGTCTTCTCCTAGATGAAATCATCCCATATCTTCTTAAAGGTGGAAGCTTCTCATGAGCACAAACACCTCGAACGAATGGTTCCCTTGATTAATATAACCCACTTAATGCCATGGGCACCAACTCTACGTCTTCCACCTTCACCTTGATACCATGGTTATGATCGTGGAGCTTGGGGATCTTCTTCATAGAGCTAGCCTTTGTGTTTGGGTTGCTCGTGTGTGTGGCAATGAACTTGTTCTTTAATGACATCTTACAATTAATTTAACACTCTTGTGCAGAGTCACTAAGATATCATACATATTTTTTATAGTCTTCTTCTCTGCAATATGAGGGATTAAATTGTCCTTCACCAAATTGTGAATGATTCTCTTCACTTTAGTAGCATTCTTATTATGCTTAACAAGTTGCTAAGGATTGGTAGGGGCTATAACCTTTGCATCCACAAAACATCATAGATCAATCTCTTGTAGTAGCATTTGCAGTCTACACTTCTAAGGTGTACAGTTGGAAGTGCCTGCTAGGCGATCACATTATTTGAGATTGAGACTAGTCATCTATATGACTCTTGAAATTTTCTTCAACAAATAGATCAAGAAATCAGAGTTGTGGCCTATCCCAGGTGCGAAGCACCTATGATGGGAAAAAATGACCTTCCAATCACTAGAAGATCATGGGCATCTTACCTAACAATCTATCACAGGTCCTAGTGCCTCTCATAGGAACAAATCATTGTCAATCACTCATGCTAGGGCATCACACCCTTTGAAATCATCTGACAACTCCCTCTCACAAGTAGTAACCTTCTCCATGTTGAAGCTTTTGTAGCTTTAGGAGGTATTCCCACTAGGGGCCATGGTGTTAGACATGTGGGAATCTTCGTTGACACCATATTACTCTTTCGTTTCGGTGAAAATGCCCTTGGGATGAAGCTAGGGCTTCATGGGCTTTGTGGGCTTGTGTGGGGGTGTCACACTGACAAAGATGAATAAAATATTCTAATTAAATGTTGAGTTTAGAATGGGTTCCTAAACTCACTCATTGGACTCCTATATAAGGAGATGAGAGATTGTGACAAATCTCATAGTGTCATTATGGAGTTAGCATAAGTGAGAGTGCACTTGTGCTAGGAGCTTGGAAATTCCAGCAAGGGAAATTTTGCAATTTTGGCAATCTGGCCTAGGGTTTCTTGGAAAATTTCTGTTTATTTTTTTCAGCCAAGGAAGGCTTCTTTTCTAGCCAAGATAGGTCACACGTGTGAGGAGGAGAGGAGCAACATGCCACACGTGTAGGAGAGAAGTACAACCACATATGTGAGGATAGGCCACATGTGTGGGGGCACTGTACAACTCGCACATGTGAGTAGACCTGTATAGACATGTTTGCACGTGTGGGAGAGACAAAACATGTCTGCATGTGTGGAATTTTCTCGGCAGGTGTGTGAGTCCATACCGCTGACATTAGCAGACCGTAAAGGTGGCAGTTGCAATAGATTTGTAAATTGGAATTATCCTGGGATTTTGCTGAGGTAGGTTTGCTAAATTTTCTGGTTTTGTGAGGATTGGTTTTGTTCTCTGTTTTGGTGATTTTGTCATTGTGGAGAAGGCTAATTTTGCCTTCAGAAAAATTATGAATTTGACATTTATAGAACATAAAATTTTGTGTCTCAAGTGTGTGGATGATTTATCTTTGATCTTGTTGTTTCCGCTGCTATAATTTTTCGTCAATAATTTTAGTGTAGAATTGTTCGGTGATAACATCTAGGGTTTACTGTTTGGTCACTTGGGAGTTATTTTCATATATGAAATTAGTTGCATAGAGTTGCATGTGAAAATTGACATGGTATCACTGTTGAGGCTTTGAAGGAAGAGAGGGAGTCATCTCTTGAGACACTTGCTGCTAAAGTTGGAGGTACAACAAAATTGTTGTAGCAATTTTTTTTTGTCTTGTTCTAGGCAGGGCAAAATGGTGAACACCTTGAAGATCGAGGACATGTTGGAAGGGGCAACAAACCTTCGAGCTTGGAAGGCCAGGGTTCTTCTACTGTTGGAGGAGAATGACCTCAAAGAGTATGTTGAGGGTGTGGTCGCAAGTCCCACTGATCCACAAGAATTGGTAGCCCATAAGAAGAAGGATCTGAAGACCAAGCGAGTGTTGCTAGAATCCGTGAAGGATCACCTGATTCCTCACATAGCTGAAAAGACGTCTATCAAGGAAATGTATGATGCTTTGGTGGGTCTATACAAAAACATAAATAGAGGCAGGAACTTACATTTGAAGCATTGGCTTCAAGTTGTTGAGATGACCAGTGAAAACACAGTTGTCAACTACCTTATGAAGATCACTCAGATCCGTGATCACCTTGTAGCCATTAGTGTGACAATTAAGGATGTTGAGTTGGTGAATGTAGCCTTGAGAGGCCTTCCCAAGTCTCGGGAACCATTTATACAGGGGATTTGTGCACGTGAGAAGTTGCCAGGATTTGATAGACTATGCACTGATTGTATCCAGGAGGAGACTCAGTTAGAGTCTAGGAATGACAAGCAAAAGAGTAGCAATGATGAGAATCAAGCCCTTGCTGCTTGTACTAGGAGGAGTAGAGGAGGAGGTTCTCCAGAGAGAGAGGCATCTCCAGAGCTTAGGAGAAAGAAGGACTTGAGCAAGGTCAAGTTCTTTGCTTGTCATGATTTTGGTCACTATGCTTCACAATGTCCACACAGGAAGGGAAAGGGAAGGAAGCACCATGCATCAACAACATAGGTTGATGAGGTTGCCAATAGACTCCAGAGGGAGTTCTTATTAGTTTTCGCTCTCTCAGGTACAATCTCCAGTGGTGAGACTTGGTTGGTGGATAGCAGAGCCTCATGCCTTATGACAGGTGCACGAGAGTTGTTCGAGTATCACTAAGACTGACTTAGATATGTGTGGAGATCTTGGTATGGGGACCAAGCATGCAGTGCAGGGAACTGGGACAATATGATTCTAGTTGGAGTCAGGAGAGATGCTGAGGCTGACTAGTGTGTTATGGGTGCCATAACTCATGAGGAGTGTGTCTCAGTCTCAAAGATTGAGAAGAACGACTACCATGTATTATTCCGGGATGGACATGTGTTATTTGTGCCCCTAGAGGATCTAGCTTCAGATCAACAATGGTTCTTGGTGTTAGAGAGAGCAACCTATACAGGTTGAAGGGATAGCCTATACGTACCATTGCCAACAATAACAAACAGAGAGAGTATAGGGAGAAAAGAACTCCACAGACTATGCAGGTTCAGAGGGAGCAGGTGGCTTTGGTAGTTATACAGACTTAGAGGGAGTCAACCCTTTAGATTTGTTGGGGAGGAGCAGCCTCCCAAGATTGTTAAGAAGAAGTCAGACTTCAGAGGGAGTATGCAGACTCAGAGGGAGCCTGATCTCAGAGGGAGTTAGTGGGTTCAGAGTGAGAGTCTTCCATTTAGAAGGAGTTCCCCCTTAGGTCCAGGTGGGAGGGAGGCATCTTCCAAGACTGGCAGTAAGGTGTCATGGGTCGAGGAGGCCATGCATGAGGCTCAAAAACAGGAGGCTTCTAGGAGTTGCATGTCTTCCTAGGAGGATCCATGATTTTCAACATGTATTGTTTTCGTGACAGAGGGAGCAACCAATCAAGAAGATTGAAGAGCAGGATTTGCTTCAGTAAGAAAGGGAGCAACCGATCAGGAGGATTGGAGTGCAATTGTGGTAGCAGATCTAATACAAGAGATAGAGTTACTTCCAGTGTGGGAGATAGAGGTACATCAAGATGTTGGAGGATGGAATACCTCCCTCGTTAAGAGGGAGTGTCGAGGCTGTTGTAGCTTCAGAAGGTATTGCCACTAGGGGCCATGGTGTCAGGCATGTGGGAATCTTCGTTGGCACCGGATTACTTTTTTGTTTCAATGAAAATGCCCTTGGGTTGAAGCTATGGCTTCATGGGCTTAGTGATGGGATTTATGGGCTTGTGTGGGGGTGTCACACCCATAAAGAGGAATAAAATATTCTAATGAAATGATGAGTTTAGAAGGGGTTCCTAAACTCACTCATTGGACTCCTATATAAGGAGAGGAGAGATTGTGACAAATCTCATAGTGTCATTATGGAGTTAGCATAAGTGAGAAGGCACTTGTGCTAGGAGCTTGGAAATTTCAATAAGGAAAATTCTGCAATTTTAGCCATTTGGCCTAGGGTTTCTTGGAAAATTTTGTTTTTGTTTTCAACCAAGGAAGGTTTTTGTTCCATCCAAGAGAGGTCACATGTGTGAGGAGGAGAGGAGCAACATACCGAACATGTGAGAGAGAAGTACAATCACACGTGTGAGGACAAGCTGCATGTGTGAGGGAGTTGTACAACGTGCATGTGTGAGCAAAATTGTACAGACATGTACTGTAAGGACATGTCCGCACTTGTGAACAAACATGTATAGGTCCACATGTGTGGAATTTTCTGGGCAGGTGTGCAGGTCCGTACCGCTGACGTTAGCACATTGTACAGGGGGCAGTTGAGCAGATTTGCAAATTGGAATTATCTTGGGATTTTGCCGGGGTTGGTTTGTTGAATTTTTTGGTTTTGTGATCACTGGTTTTGTCCTCTGTTTTGGTGATTTTGTCATTGTGGAGAAGGTTGATTTTGCCTTCAGAAAAATTTTGAATTTGACATTTACAATACATAAAATTTTGTGTCTCAAATGTGTGGATGATTTATCTCTGATCTTGTTGTTTCCACTGCTATAATTTTTCATCAATAATTTCAGCGTAGAATTGTTCAATGATAACAACTAGGGTTTACTGTTTGGTCACTTGGAAGTTCTTCTCAGATCTAATTAGTTGCATAGAGTTGCATGTGAAAATGGACACTCCATTCACGAATTCTAAGAAGATTTTAGATCTATTGCTTTGATACCATGTTAAAATTTTCAGATCATGGTAGGAAAATCTTCACTTAGAAATACAAACCCTAAAAAACTATGTTATTGAACTTAAACACCAATCAAAACAATTAACTCTAAATACTAATATTGCAAACACATTGGTCTGAAAAATATAACAACTACAAAATATGATCTCTAAGCTTCATTTGCTTCTATTAACTGTACAGAAGAAATACACTACAATAGCTCAAAATTGGAATGAATTAACCACACACCGTGCCTTTCTTTTATAGGATAAGAAGGCTAGGTTTTCTTTTACTGGAATAGAACCATCTATGCATCCACCTTCTAACCCTGACTTGCTAAAACAAAGCGCCCAACCAACATGAAGGGCTTCATAAAATAGTAAAGCACTCCATTTAATCTTGGAAGAACTTCTCTCTTATGCACTTTCTAAGTTCAGAACACTGTGCTAAAAAGGAAACAACTCCTAATTTTGAATTGTTCTAAAATCCGTGATAAACTGAATTTTGAATAACACTTTCTGAAAAAAAATAAAAAATAAAAAATAAAAAATAAAAAATAAAACATAAAAAATGCTATATGCCTCGAAGAGGTTTCTTTTGTTTCACTTTCATACACTGCTTCACCCTCAATTTGTGCATAGATATTAATGTAGGCTTCTTGAGTGTGTCACATTATGGAGAGATACCTTCTAAGAGACCTTGTAAAGTTAACAACTAGTTGATACCTAGTGGAACACACTTCCTCTTGAACTATGGTGTATTCTCTTGAATTTCTTGCCCTTGCTTATGTTTGAGATAATGCCATTTTCATTCTCTCTACTCTTCATATCTAATAAAATAGAATTAGATCTTAACAAGAGTCTCAAACTCTTCCCAATTCACAACCTATTTTTGTTGAAGTTTTGCAACTTCGGGTAGTCATTCTCCACATTGAAGACCATAGAAGACCATAGAAGAGAAGTCAAGCACTAGAAATTATTAAAGTGAAACTGAAGACCCCAGGAAAGAAGTTGACTCCATTGGAAAATTAGAATATCTAGGAAGAGAAGTCGACCCCACTAAAAGTGACTTGATGCTTATAAATAAGAGAGGGTGTCTCCTCACTCAACTCTCACTCAAGGAAAATAAGGTGCAAGTCTGAGGGAGGAAGAGAAGACGCTACAACTGGGGTTTCTTGGTGTATTATCTTATGCACTACATCTTGGAGAGTTGCGTTAGTCTTGGGAGGTGACTCTGTATTATCTCTTGGTCCATTTCTTATGGTGGAAATCTTGTAAACTATTGAATTGATTCTTCTAAGAAAGGTTGCTGGGTTTTCTCTCAAGGATTGGGTTTCCCAGGGTAAACTCTGGTGTTCTTATGTCTAATGTGCTCGGTTAATATTTCTAGATCTTGTTATTTCTGCTGCATTGTTATAGTTGAGATTTTCAGTGAATAATTATTCTATGATAACTGTGGTATGAAAGTGAATCTTTAATTGAAATAATAAGGCAATAAATATCTAGATCTAAGAATTAGAAAAATCAACATGGTATCAGAGCATAGCTGAAATATTGCTACTGCATAGTCACAAAACTAGAACTTATCTGAAAATTGTTGGGCACTTTTGTTGAAGAATTGGGGCTAAAACTTGCACAGGCTAACTCACCCTAACCTAGCGCATCTATTTGGAGCTCTCAAAACGTCAAGGTTGAAATTTGGGTCAAAGTCAAAAGGTTGACTTTCTAGTCAAAGTTGATTTTTTGGTCAAAGGTTGACTTTTTTGCTCAAAGTCAGAGATGGTGTCCAATTGTAGAATATACAACACTTGTTCTTGTTATTGTTATGGGTAGGTTAACATGAAGACAAAGAAAGAATGTTCCCTTGTCTTAGCTCTCACAAGTACTATCACATATAGTAATGATACCTGGTTAATTGATAATGGTGCTTCTAGGCACATTACAGGTTGTCGAGATTCTCTCAGAAGTTTGACAGAAAATAACTCATCATTACAAGTGGAACTTGGAGACAATGTTAAGTATGCAGTAAAAGGAGTTGGAACCACATCATTCCAACTAGAATCTAGAAACTCTCTACATGTGAAAGATGTCTTGTTTGTACCAGGACTAAGAAAGAACTTACTCTCTATCTCAACATTGGAGGATAGAGGCTATAGAGTTGCATTTGTGGATGGACAAGTTCTTGTATGGCCTAAGTACTCGAACATTGACACAACATAAATGATTGGTGTTCAAGAGGGAGGATTGTACAAGCTATCAAAACGTCCAACCTAGGCATTGATACATGATAGGACCAACTTAAGTGAGTTATGGCATCAAAGATTTTCTCACCTACACTACAAGGCCTTGCCGATATCAAATAAAGAAGATGGTTACAAGAATTCCAAAAATTCAGGAAGAACATGAAGGCGTTTACAAAGGATGTACTCTTGGTAAGAATACCAATGGACCCTATTTGAGCAGTGATAATAGATCCAAAGGAATCTTGAATCTAGTGCATTCAGACGTATGGGGACCTATGATAGTATCATCTTTGGGTGGCTTCTCATACTATGTGACATTCATTGATGATTTCTTTCGGAAAACTTGGATCTACTTCATAAAGACTAAAGATGAAGTATTTAGCAAGTTCCAAGAGTTCAAGGCTCAAGTAGAGAACTTGATGGGAAAGAAGATCAAAGTTTTAAGAACAAACAATAGAGGAAAATATATTTCCAAGGAATTCAACGATTTCTGCAAGAAAGAAGGGATCAAGAGGGAGTTGTCAGTTCCTTACAACCCCCAACAAAATGGAGTTGTAGAAAGGAAGAATAGGTCTATCGTGGAAGCTGTCAAGGCAATGATCCATGATCAAAGTCTACCCATGTTCTTATGGGCAGAAGTTGTTAGGGACCTAACCTACCTAACCTACCTAACCCCTCAAGTGGTTTGAATAATAAATTTCCATGTAATAACGGTCAATATTAATAAGGCCTAACAATAAGGAGGAATAAGTCAAATGTAAGAATACCTAATAGAAGCTTTCGCTTCTAGAAGGATCTCCCTCTAGATTGTTCTTTTGGATAGATAGATTTAGTGTAACTAAGAATAGAGGGTATGGGAAGTTTTGTCTTGGATATTATTGTAATAGAGATCTGCTCTACTGGAGGTTGCCCCCTCGAAGAGGCAAGTGAACATTGCTATCATTAATCAAAGTGCTCTTTCTGGTGTTATTTTGGTATTGTTCTGGTTATATCATTGTTGTTCTGCCATTTCTAGCTAAAATATTTATGTTTTGCATATTATTTTATATCTGAAATACTACGAGTGGTATCAGAGCACTTTCCTCGGCAGAAAAATTGTGGATTAATTTTTTTTTTAGGGTACATACGTATTCCAACGTCTGAAAGCTACAGAGATTTGTCGTTATGCACATAAAACCACGGTCGGGGAGTAATACAGGCATGAAATACAAGAGGTACTCAAGTGCACATATGTTGCCCACCCTTGTAACCCTTGTTGGTATCCCTTTGAGTGGTAGCGCATCAGACAACACCTCGATCGACCTAGATCTTCTGAAGCCCTCCATAGATAAACCGATTGGCTGCTTGACTGCTATAGTGCCATCGAGAACAACACTCGGGAATATACTCTCTAGTACCTGGGTAGTTGGGTAGTACGACTAAGGGAGTGGTCTAGCCTACTTAGTTGGTGCCCTGAGCTATTGGGCCGAGTACTACTGTTGGACCCCGCACGTATATCAGAGAGCTATAACACATGGCAAACCCTTGTCTGTAGAAACCTTGAATACCCTACCCCTTGGGATGGAAACAAACACATAACAAACAAGATCTATTGCTGCACAACTGTGCCTTCTGCATTCTGGTTGCGAAATTACTACACATTTCTTCCTGTTAAGCATTTGGGCATTTCGTCATTGCAGTATTATTCAGGCCGAAGTACAGTGGTCTTGCTGACACACTTATTTGGGACCTATCCCATTGGATTCCCCTTTTCTCCTTGATCGTAGTCATACCTTTCATTTTTAATCCTTTTTTTAGTGGACCCGACCCCTTCTCAACTTCCCTATTTTCCCCCCCATTCCATTATATCTCCCTTCTCGCCTTGATCATTGTGGTACCTATCACTTATGAGTCCTTTTTTGTGGTACCACCCACTCATTTTTCCTTACCCATACTTCCCCTCTCCAAATGGCCACCACTCGCAACCAATACCTGCAAGTTTCCATCAATCAAAGCCCAAGACTCCATCCAACATATGACATCTGAGATTGGCTCTACCAATTCCTGCCTTGCATAATTCGAGACCCAAGTCCAACACAAATTTGACACCATAGAAGCCAAATTCATGAACCAATTTAACACCCTCCAGTCTGCTGTCAACCAATTGTTGAACCGCCCTCCGGGTCCTTCCTCCTTGGACCGACCAGATGATGCTGATTCCTCTCATTCTTTGCATTTTCAATTCAACTCCTTTCATCATGACCTTCGTTTTCCCCGCGCTGAGGTCAATAAATTTGATGTCTCCGATCCTACGGGTTTGGTAATTCAAATGGAACATTATTTTTCTCTGCATGGTATTACTGATGAGTTGGACAAACTTCGGTATGCTGTCCTCTATCTAGATCCTGAACGATGACAATGGTAGGAATGGCGTACAAATTCACGTCAGGGGTATATTGCATGGACCCAGTTTGTTGCAGAGCTCTATGACCGCTCTGACACTGATACCCACTATCTTGGTCATTTGATCAGGTTGAAATAGTCAGGCACAATGGAAGACTTTATAATTTCTTTTGAGCATTTGGCCTTTTGAACCTAGGGCATGTCAGATGCTTTCTCCGTGAACGCTTTATTAGTGGCCTAAAGGATGAAATATGATCCCAGGTTCTCATGACCCACCCTCAGACTTGGTTTTCCCAGAACAAAAAACCATCTTTTGTTCCTTGCCCTCGACCCACTAATCCTAACCCCCCTGTCACTCTCCTCAAGGTACATAAATTAACTAGGGTTGAAATGGCTGAATGCCAACTTAAGGGTCTTTGCTATAATTGTGACGAAAAATATTTTTCGGGCACATGTGTAAGGAACACAAACTTTTTATGGCCATTTCCGAAGATGTTCCTGAAGAAGATGTGACAATTCCACTTGTTGAAGAGCCCTCCCTTCCCGATGCTACCCAAGAGCCTGTTGACCCACCTGAAGTTGAACCACTCATTTTCTTGCATGCCCTCACTGGCTTCTTTGCTCCACAAACCCTCAAGCTCATTGGCTATATTAAGCATAGGAAGGTCATCATCCTTGTTGACAGTGGTAGCACCCACAATTTTATTCATCGTCGCATTGCCAAGGAAATCAATTGCTATATTCGAGCTGTCAATAATTTTCAAATCATGATAGCCAATGGTGGGTCCATGAAATGTGGTGGGCATTGTGAAAATGTACGTCTTCAAATTGGACATTACCACCTGAAATCTCATATATTTTCCATTGAAATGGGCGGTTGTGACATTGTGCTAGGTGCTGAATGTTTATGCACTTTGGGTCCCATTCTTATGGATTTTAAGGAATTAACCATGCAATTCCAACAAGAGGGACAAAGGTATCACTTCCACGTTGTCACAGATGGTTCTCCTGAGATCATCAGTTCCCATCGCATGGAAAAATTCCTCAAGAAAGGCCACTCCAATATTATTGCTCAACTCCATTCTATTTAAGCGGTTGAGACACCCTCTATACATCCCGACCTCCAAGCTATTCTCTCCAAACACCAAGCTGTTTTTTCCACTCCTCAGGGTCTTCCTCCTCCTCGTGGTGTTCATGATCATTCCATACCCCTTGTTTATGGCAGTTTTCCTCTTAATATTCGCCCTTATCATCATCCCTTTGCCCAAAAGAATGAAATTGAGAAAATAATACATGAATTGCTCCAAGTGGGTGTTATCCGCCCCAGTACCAATCCTTATTTTTTTCCTGTGGTCATGGTACTTAAGAAAGAAGATACTTGGCGCATGTGTCCTGACTTTCGTGCCCTCAGTAAACTCATCAAGGACAAATTTCCCATTCCTGTCATAGATGATCTCTTGGATGAGTTGAGTGGTGCTCAGTACTTCACTAAACTTGATCTGCGTTCTGGCTACCACCAGATACGTATGCAAGACGCTGACATCCCCAAGACTGCCTTTCGAATTCATGAGGGTCACTATCTGTTCTTGGTCATGCCCTTTGACCATTGTAATGCCCCCTCCACCTTCCAAAGTCTCATTAATAATGTCTTCCATCCTTTTCTTTGTCATTTTGTCTTAGTTTTCTTTGATGATATTCTCATCTATAGTAAAACTTGGCGATCCCATCTTGCCCATGTGGATCAAGTTCTCTTTCTACTCTTTCAGCATCAACTTTTCCTCAAACACTCTAAATGTGCCTTTTGCGCCACATAAGTCGAGTACTTGGGTCATATTGTTGGCAAGGTTGGTGTCTGGGTGGATCCTAAGAAGATTGAAGCAATGCAGGATTGGCCTCGCCCCAAGACTATCAAAAGCTTGCGTGGTTTTCTGGGTTTAACATGCTATTATCGCACGTTTGTTCAAAATTCTGGAAAGATTGCGACGCCTCTCACTGCTCTCCTTAAAAAAAATTCTTTCACTTAAACTCCTGCAACTAATCAGGCCTTTCAAGCATTGAAGGAGACTATGTGCACTACTCCGGTCTTAGCCCTTCCTGATTTCACAAAGACCTTTGTCCTGGAATGTGATGCCTTTGGGAGAGGAATTGGAACAATCCTTATCCAAGAGGGCAGACGATTGGCCTTTACCAACAAACAATTGTCAGAACGCCATTTGTGCCAATCAATCTATGAAGAGGAAATGTTGGCTATTTTGCATGCAATGGATCTCTGACGTCCTTATCTCTTGGGGCAACGTTTCCAAATTAAGACAGATCATCAAAGCCTCAAGTATTTTCTAGAGCAACGACCTTCCTCTCCAGAGCAACGAAAATGGGTAACTAAGCTCTTTGGATATGATTATGAGATCATTTACAAGAAAGGCAAAGAAAATGTGGTAGCTGACGCTCTTTCTCGAAAATATGAAGATGAAGTGTCCCTTTTCTCCCTATCCTTCATTGTACCAGATTGGCTCCAAGTTGTTTGCCATGAATGGCTACAAGATCCTAAAATTTCGCATCTCATCCAACAATTGCAAGACAATTCTCCAGTTTCCCCAGGCTACTCTTGGCACAATGATGAGCTTCGCTACAAATTCCGTTTGTATTTAAGTAAACAGTCACAACTTAAATCCACGGTGCTTTTTGAGCTTCATAATACACCCACAACTGGACACTAAGGGTTTACCAAAACCTATAACATGGTCAAACGTTCTTTTTTCTGGGATGGTGTAAAAAATGACGTTTGCACTTTTGTGGTAGAATGTGATGTTTGTCAACGTTACAAGGGAGAAACAATCAAAGCCCCTGACACACTCCAATTGCTTCCGATTCCACCCGCTATTTGGAGAGACATCTCTATAGACTTTATTGTGGGATTACCTAAATCAGACAATAAGTCAATCATCATGGTGGTAGTCGATCGTTTTTCCAAGTATGCTCATTTCTGTGCTTTTCAACATCCATTCACTGGATCCACTGTGGCTCAACGTTTCATGGATCATGTCTTCAAGCTTCATGGCATGCCTCATTCTATTGTTTTTGACTGAGATCCCACTTTCACCAACAATTTTTGGCAAGAATTGTTTAGGCTACAGGGCATCCAATTGCATCTCAACACTGCCTATCATCCCCAGACTGATGGTCAAACTAAAGGTGTCAACAAGTGTTTGGAGACTTATTTGAGGTGTTTTTCCTCTGAAAGGCAAAATCAATGGGCTCAATGGTTACCATTAGTTGAATGGTGGAACAACACTTCTTACCATACAACTACTCACATGACTCCTTTTGAAGTGATACATGGACAAAAGCCACCTTTCATTCTCTCCTACATGCCAGGTGTCTCAAAGGTTTAGGCGGTTGAACAAACACTTATAGTTCAAGAAGCTATTCTCCGTACCCTCAAAGAGAATTTGGTCATGGCTTAGAATTGCATGAAGCAACAAGCCGATTAAGGTTCCTCAGAACATCAATTTGTTGAAGGAGACCAGGTATTCTTCGACTGCAACCTTATAAACAAACTTCATTCAAGGCCGAACATTGTAAAAAACTAGCGCCCAAATTTTATGGTCCTTATACGGTTCTCAAGCGCGTGGGACAGGTGGCCTATTAGTTAGCTTTGCCTAGTTCTTCTAAGCTCCATTATGTTTTTCACGTCTCTTGCTTAAAGAAGGTGATTGGAACTAAGTGCCAAACTCAAACCAGCCTTTTCGAGTTGGATGAAGAAGGATCCATCTGGTTGCAGCCACAAACAATTTAGGACCAACGTGCGTCGTCTTTGTCAGCGCACCATCAAGGAAGTGTTAGTCCAGTGGAAAGATACAACTCCAACAGATGCCACCTGAGAGCCAACTAACATTTTGCATCGATTTCCTCATCTCAAGCCTTGAGACAAGGATGATTTTAAGGGGGAGGGCATGTTAGGGACCTAACCTACCTAACCCCTAAAGTGGGTAGAATAATATATTTCCACGAATAAAGGTCAATATTAATAAGGCCTAACAATAAGGAAGAATAAGTCAAATGTAAGAAGACCCAATAGAAACTTCCGCTTCTAGAAGGATCTTCCTCTAGATTGTTCTTTTGGGTAGATAGATTTAGTATAAATAAGAATAGAGGGTATGAGAAGTTTTGTCTTGGATATTATTGTAATAGAGATCTGCTCTGCTGGAGGTTGCCCCCTCGAAGAGGCAAGTGAACATTGCTATCATTAATCAAGGTGCTCTTTCTGGTGTTATTATGGTATTATTCTGGTTATATCATTGTTGTTCTACCATTTCTAGCTAAAACATTTTTGTTTTGCATACTATTTTATATCTGGAACACTATAGAAGCATCCAACACAACAGTCTATATTCAGAACATAAGTCCTCATAGAATATTGGAAAATAAGACTCCCGAGGAGGCATTCACAGGAATGAAGCAAGAGGTCAACCACTTGAGGATCTTTGGTTGTCCAATATACATTCATATACCCAAGGAGAAGAGGACGAAACTAGAACCCTTCAGAAAGGAGGGCACTTTTGTTGGATATAGAGAAATTTCAAAAGCCTACAGAGTCTACAGTGCAGGTCAATGTCAAATTGAAGTTAGCTGCGATGTTACCTTTAATGAAGAGATAAATTTCAAGAAATCCAGAGAAACTCACATAGAGATTGATAGTGAGGAGCAGGAGGCTTCGAAGGATGATGGTATACATCCAACTAGTCTAGTTGATCATTCTTCAGACCATCAAGAAGAATCACTAGAACCAATCGAACCAACGGATCTACCTAGAGATGGTACCATAACCAGGAAGAGGCCAACAAGGCTTCGTGATACCTTACAAGATGCAGAAGGGCATGCAACTCCCTGTGGTACCTTCAGGGAGAGCAAGAGACTTAAGGTTTCCAAGCTACATGGCACTAATGAGCCACATCATTGACTAAGAACCTTCCAGTTATGAAGAAGTAGTTGACCATCACGTTTGGAAAGATGAGGAGTATCAGTCCATCATGTAGAATGATGTGTGGGAAGTCGTGTCAAGACCATAAGGGAAGTTAGTAGTAACTTCCAAGTGAATTTATAAAATAAAGCATGCATTAGATGGCAACATCGATAAATACAAAGCTAGTTTCGTGGCAAGAGGATTCTCTTAGAAGGAGGGAGTAGACTATGAAGAGAGATTTACTCCAGTTGCCAAATACACTTCCATCAGAACCATTATTTCCATTGCTTCAACTATGGGTTGGAAATTACATTAGATGGATGTAAAGACCACGTTTCTCAATGGTGTGATCGAGGAAGAAGTGTACATAGAGCAACCTTAAGGCTTTGTGATACATGGAAAGGGATCTCATGTCTGCAAATTAAAGAAGGTGTTGTATGGACTCAAGCAAGCACCTAGAGCATGGTACTCCGGGATCGATGGATACATTCTGAGCTTAGGTTTCACCAAGAGTGATGCAGATCCCAACCTTTCTTACAAGGTTGTTGATGGTGATCCATCGATCTTAGTACTATATGTTGATGATCTGTTTCTTATAGAAGTAGAAAGGCTCATTGTCAGGTGCAAGAGGGAGTTGGCCTCGGAATTTGAGATGAAGGATCTTGGCTTGATGCACTATTTCTTGGGATTGGAAGTGTGTGGTAGAGACCAGGCGAAATTTTCCTTGGACAAGGAAAATATACAATTAAGATTTTGCGTAGATTTGGTATGATGGATTGCAAGTCCATGGCCACACCTATGGAGACAAATCCTAAGAAGTTGAGTGACTCTACTTCAGATTCAGATTTGGTGGATCCCACTATGTACAGACAATTGATTGGATCTTTGATGTACCTGGTTAACACTAGGCCATATATTTGCTTTGCAACAAATACCTTGAGTCAGTTTATGGTAGAACTGGGACACTACCATTGGATTGCAATAAAGCATGTGTTGAGGCACCTACATGGTACAATTGGATATGGTCTCAGATATGTCTCAGGTGGTGAAGTGAAGCTGCAGGGATATTCAAAGTTTAATTGGGCGGGGAGTGCAATAGACAGAAAGAGCACCCCAGGGCGCTGCTTTAGCCTGGGGTCAACTATGATATCCTGGTTCAGTAGAAAGAAGACATCTGTAGCACTCAGTACAACAGAAGTAGAGTATATCGTAGTCAATGCCACAAGTCGTGAAATAGTGTGGCTCTAGAAACTACTTGCAGGACTATTTGATCAACAACTAGAGATGACCTTGATACACTATGATAACCAAAGCTATGTTAAGCTTTCAGAGAATTCAATATTTCATGACAGGTCAGAGCATATTGAGATCAAATACCACTTCATCCGAGACATGGTACATAAGGGAGCAGTGAAGTTCCAATACATATCTACAGATGAGCAGATTGTAGACATTCTCACCAAACCTCTGACAAAGGCGAAGTTTGAATACTTCAGGGACAAGCTTGGCGTGATGCAAAATGTCTCCCTCATTGAGAGGGAGTGTTGATATTTTGGGTAGCACCGAGCATACATTCTCCTTCGATGGCCATGTGACTTGGCTAAGGTGAATGGCCCATGCAAAGTCTTTATCCTTGATCATATGACTTGACGAGGATCGAAAAAGACTCGAGGTGTTGATGCTTCTCCAGATGGCAGTACCAGGCATAGATTCTCCTTCGATGGTCATGTGACTTGGCTAAGGAGAATGGCCCAGGCATAGTATCTATCCTTGATCATGTGACTTGACAAGGATTGATGGAGACTCGAGGTACATATGCACCAGACAAACATTCTCCTCTGATGGCCATGTGACTTGGCCAAGGAGAATGGTCCAGGGCGTTGATGTTCTCTGTGTATTAGCATCTGACATACACTCTCCTCCGATGACCATGTAACTTGGCTAAGGAGAGTGGACCAGGGTGTTGATGTTCTCTGTGTATTAGCATCAGGCACACACTCTCCTCCGACGACCATGTAACTTGGTTAAGGAGAGTGGCCCAGGGTTTTGATGTTCTCCATGTATTAACATTGAGCATTCTCCTCCGATCGCCACATGACTTGGCTAAGGAGAATGGTCCAAGTGTGGTATCTATCCTTGATCATGTGACTTGACAAGGACCGTTGGAGACTCAAGGTGCTATGTGGGAGAAGTATACATCAACTAGGTGCTATGTGGGAGAAGCATACATCAACTGGGTGCATGCCAGAGAAGACTACATCACCCAGGCTCAAGGACAACCTTTCTATGAAAGAAGAAATCCAAGTATAGATAATGCCTCCCTTGTTGAGAGGGATTGTTGAAGTTTTGCAACTTCGGGCAATCATTCTCCACATTGAAGACCATAGAAGATCACAGAAGAGAAGTCGACCCCACTAGAAATTATTAAAGTGAAATTGAAGACCCCAGAAGAGAAGTCGACTCCACTGGAAAATAATAAGTAAAATAGAATATCCAGGAAGAGAAGTCGGCCCGACTAAAAGTGACTTGATGATTATAAATAAGGGAGGATGTCTCCTCATTTGAACACACTCACTCATCTCCCACTCAAGGAAAAGAAGGCACAAGTTCGAGGGAGGAAGAGAAGACACTGCAACTGAGGTTTCTTGGTGTATTATCTTGTGCGCTACATCTTGGAGAGTTGTGTTAGTCTTGGGAGGCGACTCTATATTATCTCTTGGTCTATTTCTTATGGTGGAAATCTTGTAATCTATTGAATTGATTCTTCTAAGAACGGTTGGTGGGTTTTCTCCCAAGGATTGGGTTTCCCAGGGTAAACTCTTGTATTCTTGTGTCTACTATGCTTGGTTAATATTTCTAGATCTTGTTATTTCTGCTGCATTGTTATAGTTGAGATTTTTAGTGAATAATTATTCTATGATAACTGTGGTATGAAAGTGAATCTTGAATTGAAATCATAAGGCAATAACTATCTAGATCTGAAAATTAGAAAAATCAACAACTTTTGCTTGGTAAGATGTCTATTGTGACATAGATGTTCTTACCATATCAGTGGATAACCCTCCAGCTTTTGTGGTGTGAAAATATATCTGCTTAACATCTACGAACCCATAACAGCTGAACTAGATCTCTAACGTTCTAAATCAATTGCTTATTTGATTTGAGTTCATCTAGCCATCCTAAGGCTTAATATGTAGCTTACCTTGACCTTAAATGGGTTCTTGGAAATCTTGGGTTCATCTCCCTTATGAAAAATATTTTCCTAGTCCATCTTTGGATTGGTTGGTTTCTTCTTTTCACCTCTGGAAGATTCTGCTTCTCCATTCTTACTCTTGATGACCATTGCTCAAACCAAATCC
>JZKD02S0266187.1:298298-328868 GCA_000966675.3 Picea glauca | reverse complement strand
AATAAAATGGTGGAAGAAGATACCATGGAAAAAATACTTAAGGGGAGTGAGAATTAGGTGCATAGAGAATTTGTTGAGGGTTCCAAAAGGCTCACACATTTTGAAGTTACTCAGAGCAGAAATTCCATTAATAAGAACAAAGAACAAATGGTTCCAAAAATCTCACACATTTTGAAGTTACTAAGAGTGGCAATTCCATTAATAAGGGCGAAGATCATTTGGATACCAGGAAATGGAAAAGAGATTATGATGTGGAATGAAAACATCCCTTGAAAGGAAGCACTTGCCAACAAAAATGAATTCCCCCCCTCAAATTATGGATGGACAACGTCAATATCAAAATGTTGTATGACATTTCAGTTTGGGACAAAAATTTTGGAACCTAGTTGTGTTGGAATTTTGGAACACCATCAGAGCCTTTGAGACCATTGGTCTCTAATCTCTCTCAAGCACTTAGGACTGGCTATGCTCCTTGGAATAGGGGAATTAAAGACAATAGGGGGTAGTGAGAATACCATTATAGAGTCAAAGAGGGTTATATATTGCTACCAAACTCTCTCCATTTACCTCAACATCCCTCTCTTTGGAAGTTTATATAGAACAACAATGGACTTCCCAAAATAAATACTTTCCATTGGATCATGATCCATGGGAAGATACTAACTACAGAGAATTTGAAGAAAAGAGAGATTTGTGGACCCACCCAATGTGAAATTTGTGGATTTCGAAGAATCAATACAACACTTATTTTTCAAGTGCAACTATGCAAATTTTGTGCCTTTTTCAAGGACACGCCATGAAATTCATTGGCTAGTCTCATGGGAAGAGATGTTCATGCTTTGGAGCAAAATTACCAAGGGTCCTTTAAAAAAAACACATTTAAGAGGGTATGGATGGTAATTCCAAGATTCATTTGTTTGAAGCTATAGTTAGCCAAAAATCAAGTGATTTTTAACAATGTATGGGACAAGCTAGCTATAACAAAAACCCAAACTAAAGCTCTCTTATCAGAGTATCTCTAGTCTAGAGTTAAAAATATGGATCAAGGATTGGATAGCTATGAAGAGATTTGGCTGAAACAATTAAATTATGTATGGAAGATACTAATTCAATGATTTATAGGCTAGTAAGATGTTTTCAGTGGAAAGTAAGAAAGAAGAAAAAATTTTCATGATTGGGAACTTCAACAGTGATCCTTTTCCCTCTTTTGTGATGGGGCCTCAAGAAAAAATCTAGGGGTGACATGGCTGGGGGAGGGGAATCTCCATGATCTTGGAGAAACTTCAATAACCGCATTCGCCTGGGGTCTAGGAAACACTTCAAACAATTTGGTTGAAACATATGCATTGTGGTGTGGTCTCTCCATATCCAAGGAGGAAGGTATTAGGACTCTATCAATTTTTGGAGACTCAATGATTGTCATCAAAGCAATGATTGGTAAATCATTCCCTGAAGCATCAAAACTAAAAAATATCATCTATAGAATCAAGCAGTAAGTTAACCTCTTTGAAAGAGTCTCCTTCTTTCATATTAAAAGAGATTTGAATGAGGATGATGATCAATGGGATAAACACGCTACCTAACTTAGTCCTGGGATCTTGTTTAAAAATGGGATTCATAATATTATGATCATCCATTAAATATATGGTTAAGTGGTTATTAATGCATATCAAATTTGTAATGAGCCATTCATTAATAGTGAGGAGGTGTCAAGACATTGGGAATGGTGACCCGAGGACTATATTCATCTCCTTCCTCATGTGAATTAAACTTTGGTTCATGGCTAATGAATGTCTTTCAGAGCCCTGGTACTCTCGAGGTTGGATAATGGTGGAGTAGAGGACTGAGCAGAGGAATATTTTAGGGTGGTTTCTCAAGCTAGGTGTACTGGTATGTTTTTTTGGCTAGTTTTTGGCAACATTTGGTGTGGTTTCATTTTAAACTCATGCATCTCTGAGAAGGAACATGATTCAACTCGTCATTGTCCCCTCAATTTTGTCCATCCCACTCTCTTCTCTTCCTCCTTTTCTAAGGCTTCTTCTAGAGTGTTGGTGGTGACAGGGCGGTGGTTTGAGTGGAATAGAGCGTCTAGGGAAATATAAGATATTTTGGAGCATTTGAATGAGAAATTTGGAGCTGGCTATTCACAGGAATTGGTAACTTCTTTTAGTAACTTACTATCTAGCGATTAGGGCAATTTATACTCAGATTCTCTACTTTTTCCTTTCAATTATGATGTTGGTTGGTCAAAAATTTGTAGCCTTTGTGTGACTAGGAAATAAATTGGGGGTAATGCATGTGTATGTCATTCTGATTTTGTTGTGTGTCTAGTTTCATGGCATGGTGTCGTGATTCTTTCTTGTCCTTAGGATCCTTTTGTATGGATTTCGGTTTACATGCATAATGCTTTGGATTTTTGGAATTTAATTTTGGATTTCAAGCAATCCCTTAGTATTGTTGGATATTGGTCCTTCCCTCTAGTTTATTGTGCAGGATTTTCCATTATGGATAATGATGATGCTCGTGAGCTACGCAGATTCATGCTTAGACATGAGGACCTTATCCGGGATAATCAAAGTGCTCTATTAATAACTTCTTCTAAAATTATAGAAATGGAGTAGGTATGTATCACTTAGAATGCAAATTTAATGAGTATATTAATCCAACAGAAGCAATGATTGGATACCCTTAAAATTGAACATAACAGGCCACGAAGCCTCACTCTCACTCATTGCATGGAATCCTTAGCTATGGCATCCAAGAACGAGGGAACATAGAATTTTTTTTAGGCAGTGCCAAAGGAATATGAGACGGTTCATTAGTTTAGAGATCCAATGGACATTGAAGAACAAATCTCCCCTCAATCTGATGAGGGGAAAGAAGAGGAGGGTAGTGTGCGCATTTGTCATTAACGATGTGTATTATCAAGTTATCTACATATTAGGTATCTATGTTAAATAGGCCACTTGTTGGCATAGCTGGAACTTATGTCTAGTAGTTAGTATGAAACTTTTTGATGTATACTCTGTGTAATA
The DNA here is from genome assembly GCA_000966675.3 of Picea glauca. Taxonomy (NCBI): domain Eukaryota; kingdom Viridiplantae; phylum Streptophyta; class Pinopsida; order Pinales; family Pinaceae; genus Picea; species Picea glauca. Next base: position 325,833 of record JZKD02S0266187.1, on the reverse strand, counting down.
CCCCAAGGCCGAGCCCTTGTTGAATTGTAAACATGTTTTGTAGGATGGTGAGCCAGGTGATTATAAGCTAGGTGGCTTATGTGATGCTAAAGGAACATGAGTCTATTTTTGTATATGTAATTATGCATATCATTAATATTAAATACATCACTGCGTGTAGACCGACCACGAAGAAATAATTATGGGGGACTAAGCTCCACTAGGTAGGGGAAGGGGCTAAGAGGATAGGAAAAAGGGGCTAATATTGAAAGCTTAACCCCAAGGGAATATTATAATATATATTCCTAAAAGACTAAGGTTTGCGGAAATAACTCATGTTATCCTAAGTTCATGTGGAAAGGGGAACAAATGAGAAGTGGAGCTCATGCAACTTCATGAGAACATGTGTCCGATTTAGGACATGGAATTTTATGTGGGAAATCAATTCGTTGTGGGGGTTCACTCAACATTCTTTCCGTTCTCTCCATGCACTCATGCACTAAGGCACCAATCATTCTGTCCATCATTGAACTCCTCCATTGTCGACCCCTGTAACTGGCACACACTACTCACTTGATCCCGTACCCTGCTTTAACATTTTCTGTTGTTGCCATCATCTGTGCCATACCCGAGTTCTGTTGCTGCCAACGCCTTTACCTATTTGACTTAGGAGCTAGACAGAAGAATCAGGTTTTCAGGCATGTGGTTTGAAGAGGCGGGTTATCACGCTCGTGGATTGAAGAAGCAGGTTGTCAGGCCTGTGAGCAACTCTCTCTAGGTGAGAGATATTGTTGGGGAAGTGATTTCTTCTAGAGGGAGTCCAACAATAGCTACATAGCTCTGAGAATTCCTGATCTAGCCTGTTGCTGAAGCCTTGGAAGGGAAGTGGAGCAGTTGATGGACTGTGGAACAATGAAGGTGCATATTCCTGGGGTGGGATATGCATGTGGGGAATGAGAGGCTGTGAGTTGTGGGCATAAGTTGGCTCTTGGGAGAGAATCCTTCCTACGTAGTCTTAGCCTAGTTTAGGAATCGCTTTCCCTGGTGGACTTTAGTCCCAGCTCGAGGGTGACCCACTTTTGAGAGTGATGAGCAGCGTGGTCTAAGGCTGGGAGGTTTGTGGAAGGTCTGCATGCAGTTGGTGGTCTTCTCATAAAAATACAAGTACCATTTTTATGTTAATTTGTATGTTGTGTATCATTTACATGTATTTATATTTGTAAGAATTGCATGTGTTGTTGCATGTATGTTTTACTATTAATTCCGCATAAATCTGTGTTGTAGCAGACTGTTATGTCTATTGAAATTTACATTATAAATGTATGTTAGCAAAAAGTAGATGTGGTTTTCAAGTTATTAAGTATGGTATTTTCCGCAAAAATGAAAGCAAGTGGTTCTACGAGGTAGCATGCCCCGAATTGGGTAGCTGGGGACGTTACAAATTGTTATCAGAGCCCATGGTTTCAACACTGAACCTGGATGGTCCACGAATCTGGAATTTGGAGTCAAAATTCCACAAGGATTTGATGTACAGAGTGCCAGAGGGGTGCTGAGAGAGCTCCTGAGTGGTAATGGAAAGCACAGGAGGAATGGCAGAGCAGTTATCACAATAATTGTGGTTGATAACCATGGGATTGAATTTGAGCCATGGGATCTGCGTGGGGGGGGAGGCAGACCCTTTCCAACCGTTAGATATGAAAATGATGCACGACAGTTAACCTCCAAGTCCTTCGGACTTTGTGACTTCGATGCAGTTTACGTTCTGTTGAGAAAAGGGGCCGAAGTCTCGGAGTTCCGAAGTCCCGGAGTGATTTACAACCATAAATCATCCAGGAGGAGGAGAGTCGTTGGATTTCCCAAGAGGTTCGACGGTTCAGAGTTCGGGAAAATTGGTTGAAGTGTGCGCAGAATGGACTTCCTCGCAAAGTCCCGAACTCCAGTGTTAATATGGACCGTTCGTGTTTAAGGACACATGTCAGAAGATCAACCTATTTGAAGTTTCGATAGTCTGAGGGTTGTGTGGTGTTTTAGCAGGGAAATCCTATGAAGTCCCGGAGCCCGAAGCCCAGAATATTTGAAGTCTCGAAGTGATTCTCAACCGTAGATCATTCAGGGGAAGGTGGATTGTTGGATTTCCCCATGTGGTTCAATGCTTCCGTGTTCGAGGAAATCCGTTGGAGATTGTTCGACAGTTTAGGAGTTTTGAAAATGTGCAGATGAGAAGAGATATTCCAAAGTGACGAAATCACAGAACGTTGGGGTGACGTGGACTTGATCGACAATTCGACAATTTTGAAAAAGTGCCGATGAGAAGAATCGTCGAAGCCTTGAAACGTTGGATATGACGTGGCATGATGACATCACCTAGGGTGACGTGGACCTACCCTAATTCTGCCACGTGTCACTTGTTTTTGTACTTTTGACAGGCCCTTAGTATCGATTGGGACCTGACACATTGTTGACGCTTAAAAGCACAATGTTGGGTACCATGCTCGCAAATGATTACCAAACTTTATTATTTAATTATATTAATAATATACTAGTAGGTGGGACCCCTTGTTTGACTTATGACACTATGATGGAGAAGCGACACTTATATTTTGTTTGCCTATGTATTGGTTGTGACACATATTCTATAGCTTATTCACTTCAAATCGTGGTTAAAATGCTTATGATAAGAAATTCTGGGCAAGATGGTTAAAACAACAAAGACGTGGTCTTGATTAGATCTCACAAAATGTGATATGCTGCTTTAATGGGTGAAGGAATAACACTCCAGTTTGATTTTGATTTTATATGGACTATATTGTATGTGGGTGACCACCCCAACTCTTGCTACAATTATGGTGCGTGTTGTTTTGATGGCAATATTAGCTGTATTCCTAGAAAATAGTCATATGCTAAATGGGATGGTGGCAAAGGTTGGCACATTTTTAAATTGAAGCATATGCAAACTTTGGGATAGCGGGTTTGAATTAATCAATGGGGATGCTAATGGAATGTGAGTTGTATAGTGCACTTGGCTCGTACTAGCCATGAATGAATGCCAAGGGAGAAGCGACGTGCAGTAAATGCACGTCACTCTTACTCACCTCGAGCCCACCACCCTAGTCATTTGCATTGCGCTCTGTTAGTTGTTGCTTCTTCGCCTTGGTCGGTCATGGAGGAGGTATACACCTTGGTCATTTATCCTTACACAAAATTTTACATGTATGGGGTTTTTCTTACTTCTCCATCCATGAACTCCGCTCTGCTCTTAAATCAAGTGTTGGCTCTTGTTGATCATGGTCTGTGTATTTCTCAAGATGTCACGATGTTTTCAGACTGTGTATTGGTTGTTTGCAAACTTTGGTTTACTGTGGTGGTTGTTATGAGACTATTGGCATTTAAAAAAAAAAGGTTATGGGTGTCTTTGTTGTCTGTAACTGTTCGCGATTTTTGCTCAGAAAAGGAGTGTTGTTGGGTCTGTTTTGCCTCTAGTTTCTTGTTGGGTTTTCCTCTCTGTTCGAAGTTGGGTTTTCCCTGCCTTACCTATGGGTTTTTGTGAACACTCATGTATGCCAACACACTCGCACTATAACCTCGACTATGTGGCTATTAAATGTGAGGCACCTGTGCAGTAAACCTTCCGTGCTTTTTACTAGCCAAACCCTTAGGTTTTTTAGCTCGCTCTCTTCTGCCACTTACTATCACTGTTATACATCAAACCCTATGCACTATTGTGAAAATGTTTCTTACCCAAAATGTGATGAGAGTACTGTTCTTGCTCTTTTACTTGGGAATGGGTTTAATTGGTCACTTGCTTGGCAATTATGGAAGAACTATTGCACTCACCTATTCGCTGGAAGTTACAGTTTGTCTTTATGAAGCTTATGAGTTTGATAGAAAATGTTGCATATCCTTGTTTAAAAATAAACTTGCCATGTTTATCGAATTTGCAAACACCTGTGTATAAGATGTTTGATGCTCGAATTCAATAATACAAACCCTAATGAAATGGATGAGGAATTGTGATGAATGATTGGATCGATTAAATGGTGATTATGAACAGAGATTTGTTTTGAGGAATTGCACGGGACCCTGTGGAATTTAAGAACTTTGTTGTGGGTTGGTATTATGAGTTGTGACTTGTCCACTCCCAGACTATTGTGGTATTTCCTGTAGCGATTATGATGCTGCTTGTTTTGATTCTATTATACAATGGCAATATTGTTATTATGGTTATTTGGGTTCAATAAAATTATGGGTATATCACATTGGTTACTGTGTAATACAGTTTCGAAGGCCAATGAACAATTTTGTTAAGGAAGCATCAACTTTGGGTTATTGTTTGGAAACAGAGTATTGTTTAAACTTTAAAATTTTGAACAAAAGGATATTTGGTTTATCAGAGATATCATGGTTTGATTTTTCATTTGAACAATATCTATATATTTTCCCCACCATTCTATCATTTTTCGCTAATTACACTCCCTTCATGATCCTGATTTCACTTATTCATCCCTGTTCTATGATAATAATTTTAAAAAGGAGTCTGTGTGGAAACAAAGGAAAGTTAATACAACAAGGGTTGAGGACTGATATTCTTAATATATTTATATACACAGTTAATTTTTTATTAGTTGTTGAACAATATTCGTATATTGATCCCCTCCATGATACCATTTTTCTCTAATTACACTCCCTCCATATTTCCCATGAACCCTATTATTCCCTGTTCACATGGAAATTAATAAATCATGTGTTATGGATGGATTTGCATGTATCTCGCGTTAATTTTAGAGCCAACTTTTGATTCATGTAAGCATCGTTTCATGTATGGTTTATTAAGAGATTCATTACTGACAAACTGTTGCTACAGGATGAGCTTTTTTAGTAGAGGAAACAATGGTAGAAATAACAAGGACAAAGGAAGCAAAGCAACAAATATGGGTTTTAAATGCTTATTTTTATGATTTTCAGTGATGAGAACAATGTTTAATGGGTTTCAACATATTTTTGACAGCAAGCCTTACTTTTGGATATTTTGTGGATAATGTGGATATATATTCTTTTTTGGATATGATATAAATTATTGCTGATATTTAAATATCCAGTTTAAAAATCCATGGGAGCTACAAGGGTGCCATATGGTCTAAATGATTATCTTTTGTGCTTTATATTTGATGATTGAGAAAGAATAATTGATGGGAGTCACAAGAGGGTCTCACCTATTTTAGTTATTATTAATTAAGACACTTAATTATATATTATTATTATTTTCTCCTAAACTAATTTGTTAAGTTAATTTGAATTAACTAACTAAAAGTAGTTGAACTACTTCAACTAATTGGAAAATAATAAAAGCCCAATTGGATGAAGAGACAAAGGAGAATAAAAGAAGAGAGGGAGACAAGACTAAGGTTTTCTCTTTAATTAAATGAGATAGTTTCAGTTTTCATTCATTTCTGAGTTTACTTGAAAGCCTAATCCTCTTGTTGACAACATGGTATCATTGTAGACAACAAGGTTCAAGACTGAACCATACTTTTCGTCCACTTGTTTTAGAGGTGTTGATTCATCCTTGATAGTCTGTGTATTCTTATCTGTTTGTGAATTAATTTTCATGGCTGATTAGGATATATTGCAGAGTCAAAATGGAAACAGTTTGTGGCAAACTGATCTAGATTATTAATTTCATTTTTACTTTACTGTTGGAGTCTTTTTGTATGGTTCCCATCGGAGATCTCTAAATCAGACTTTGGTCCATACCCTCGTAGGAGTTTGTAAAGAGAAAAACACTTTTGGTGTCTCTGAATGAAATAAAATCAGATTGTTGTTCTGTCTCATATATGTGTTTTCATGACTTGGTTACTTTTTCACTTTTGGTATCCATGCTTACTTTATTGTAAAATATGTATACATTTCAGTAGCTTTGTATAAATTTTATTTTACATTGCAACATATACAAATTATAAAATCAACCTTAATCCTTGTAATTAATACTCACCGATTGAGTGAATGTTTTTGAGGCTATAAATCCCGGGTGACATTCCCAACTATCTTGTCCTAGCCAGGCGAGATCTGAAAATGATTGAGTAAGGTGTTCCATACCTTTTCCTCAACACACGTGTCACTCGACGGTGGGGCCACATGTAACCACCTTGATTGATGACAATTGTACTATGTGGACCCCGAGAGATTGAGAATTTTGGAAGTTCGATGTTCAAAAGTTTTGAGGGACATTACAGAAAAAAATTTGAAGCCTGAAGCTCCGAAGTCAAGGAGTCACAGAGGTGACACAACCTGCTGATGTCACTTGGGGTGACGTGAACATATGAGATACTGCCATGTGTCATCGTTTTCAAGCATTTCAAGGACTGATCGGGCTAATTGGAACATGAAACGTGTCACCAGTCAGATATGACCACATGTCCACTAATCCTGAAGCTCCAAAGTGCTGGAGCTCCGAAGCTCCAAAGAAGTAGTTGTTCAGAAGTTCGCCACTTCGGTGTTCGGAGGAAATATGGTAAGGTGAAAGGAAAACCTACAAAGCTTGAAGTTTCAGATCTCGGAGGCCTGAAGAACAGGATAAGTTCCTTACAACTAGCACTTGGTCACAGCCCGTGGTCACATGTGTTCGAGGGTGGAAGAAAAAGGGCTAGTGCCCAAAAATTGTTTTTAAGAACATAAAAGGGCTTAAATAAGAAGCCCATGAGGTTCTTGACTGTACAGACCTACACCTAACAAAGTAAAGAATGCCTATAAACCTGAAGAGAGGATCTAACACGAATCTGAGGGACAATTCGTCTTTGAGATGGAAGAATCCATGTTCAGGGATTGCATCACTGAAAAGACAAATTGTTCAAGTATCGATAACTTCCTGCTCAAAACTCAGAATTGAGCATGGAAGTAGGCATTTGAAAGGTCTTGAACCATAGAAGATAAAATTTCACCCATAAATTGGAACTGAACTGTCTGTTTCTCAATAAATCATCGGAAAAGAAGTCTGATATATTAATAAATAAGAATGGTTTGTGTTTTCAAGAAATTATTGAGAACAATTAGCCTGATAAAGTTCTGTTGGCTGCACATTTTTTGCAGAATTATAGTTGTCATAACAGAACAAAATTATCACAAGTGCAAAGAGATGGATGATGCACAAGAGGCTTACAGTTAGGAAGATGACATTAGAGGAATGGATGTCCATTTGGGTATGGAAGGAACAAAATCTAATGGACATGGAGAAGTAAAGGATGATAACATGAATATGGTAGAGACCATTAGAAATTTGCAAAAAGATGTCTAGAGTCACAAAGCTGATAATGAAAATATTATGAAAACCAAATATTAACATGAAGACTTCAACATGAAGTTAATACAGAGCCTGTGCTATAGCGGGAAAACCCCCCTTGGATTACACTAGGGTTCAACATGTAAATAGATCTAACCGTCTAAAAGTCTTCTACTCTTTATAACTCCCCAAAATATACCCCAAATTCATGCATGAAATACAAAGTGAAAAGATCCGGTAACTCTACCTTTTACTCCGCGTCCGATGTCGATCCTTTCACGTTTGATTGCTTCGCTGACTACAAGCCTCCTCCCAAGGCTGGCCTGCATTCACAAAAAGATAAACAAGGAACTAAAAACATGCATCTCATATATTAATCATGGGTTAGATGCCAGTATAAAACATAAATCAAACACAAATATTTGAGACATCATATTTCGGGACATAAAAAATATTCCTTTTATTGATATCACAATGTTTACTTACAATGAGATCGACGACTGCTTCGCGAACCTGGTCTGGGCTCCTCTTCACCAAGATCCAAGTGCACCTCCACGTATCTTTCTCCTCTCACACTTATTCTAAGGAAATGGCATAGGCTTAGAATGGAGGAAAAAGGGATAGAATGGGAAATTCTGATGCAAATCTCACAAGGTGGTTGGAATTATTTGGGGTAAGGAGGGGATGTGAAACGGGTAGAGTTTCACTGTTCTTATGCTTCTGTCTGGAATGAGACCCCAACACCTCCTTTTATATGACAAAAGGATGGTTATTAGGTTGGGTGACGGGCTATAGGTGGTGGGACAGTTGGAAAAATACCCAATAGCCCGTAATCTCAGCGAATTCCTTGCAAGTTTTTAATTTTTGCAAAATTTGTGGGTATACATGGGCTATAATGGTGCAACTAGCGTATGTACACGAGCTGTAGTGGTGCAAAAAGCGTGTGTACATAGGCAGTAGTGGTGCAGGGCACATACATCTTCAAAAAAAGTGTTTATAAGAAGAGTTGCTAAGTGATGGCTTGACAAAAATAGCAAGTAAGAGGGCCAAATGACAGGTATGCATGTATGGTGCAATTTAGGGTTATAACAGCCTAGACAAAATTGAAAATAAGTTGGATAAGGAGAGTGGATCCAACAAATCAGGAAGCCACAAGACCCCTGAGGAAAAAGGAATATCAAGGAGTGGTAGCAGACATCACCATCACTCTCAAAGGCAATCCAAAAGGAGAGCACATATCAACTCAAGTCCATCCCCTACCAGGAAGCATAGGAGGTCTGGGGTGGATGAATTGAAAGGAGAAATGAAGAAGATCAAACCTCCTTATTTTGATGGTGAACAAAAGAAGGATGAAGATGTTGGGACATGGCTGCTAGGCATGAGGAAGTACTTCCAATTGCATAACTATTATTCTCATGCAGAAGGAAGAATTGCTATTTATCAACTAAAAGGAAAGGCATCCATGTGGTGGGATCAACTTGTGCAAGCGCAACACATCAGAGAGAAAAATGTGACTTGGAAGGAATTCAAGAAGCATTTTGAGAATAAATACTTAACCAAGAGGTATTATGACAAAAATATGAAAGAGTTCTTTGAACTCAAATGGGAAGCATGACCATTGATGAGTATGAAAGGAGATTTTTAGAACTACTGAAGTATGTCTCCTTCATCAAAGATGAGACCGTTAAGATTCAGAGGTATCTGAGTGGGATGCCATCCTTTATCAGTGACAAGATTCAATATGATGATCCCAAGACATTGGAGGAAACCATAATGAGAGCCAAGTGCTTATATGATCAACATAAGGGAAAGCCTACTTTTCAAAGAGCTTGGGAAGGCAAGAAGAAGTTTAAGAGGGAACATAGGCAGAAGGGGAACACACCACCATTTTTTAGAAACAATCCTCAAGGACTACCATCTTTTAGAGAGCACATAACGACTGAGGTAGGTGGGAAAAGGCCAAGGCAGACACCCATTCAATGTTGGGGTTGTAAAGGAGACCATAAGTATAGAGATTGTCCTCACAAAAGCAACAAAGTGTGAGTTGTCCACATTGTACAACAAGTTAAAATAGTGGAGGACATGTGTAGAAGTGTTCTAAGGATCTATGCAACCCTGGACAACAACAAAGCTGAGTTTCAATCACACATGATTGAAGTAGAAGGTATGATCAATAACCATGAATTTACTATTTTAATAGATTTAGGAGCTAGTCATAGATATATATATCCTAAGGTAGTGGAAATATTGCAATTGCCAAGAAACAAGCATGGGAAATCTTGGCTGGTGCATTTGGCTACAAGATCCAAGAGACAGGTTGTTGAGCTGGTTAAATTATGTCCAATGGACATGAATGGGATAAGTACCAATAAATATTTGAACATCCTACCCTTGGGTTCATATGACTGTCTAATTGGTATGGATTGGTTAGACCAACACCATGCTTTCTTAGACTATCATAACAAGACATTCACTTGCTTGAATGAGGAAGGGAAACCAATAATAGTCTAAGGAATTCCGAGGACAGTTACTATCCGAGAGATCTCAACAATGTATCTGAAGAAGTGCTACAAGAAGGGCTACCAAATATTTGCAACTCATATGGAAGAAGCACCTAAGGATAAGGTGCCAAATCTTGAGGATCTTACAGTTCTGAAAATTTTTGGGGATGTGTTTAGGGAGATACTAGGACTACCCCCAAAGAGAGATATTGATTTCTCTGTAAAATTATTGCCTAGAGTAGCTCCTGTATCCAAGACTTCCTACAGGATGAGTACACCAGAGTTGAAGGAGTTTCAAATGCAGCTTGAAGAGCTTACGGAGAAGGTGTATATACGCCCAAATGTGTCACCTTGGGGTGCCCCAATTTTATTTGTGAAGAAGAAATATGGGACATTGAGGTTGTGTATTGACTTCAGACAATTAAACAAAGTAACTATAAAGAACAAGTATCCTTTGCCAAGGATTGATGATCTCTTTGATTAGTTAAAGGATGCAAGGACATTTTCAAAGATTGATCTCAGATCTGGATGATCCAAGATCTTTTCATTGTGACTTATAAAGAATTGCATTAAATGAGCATAAATTAAGTGCATCATTAAAGAAGGGAAAACTTAAAAATGAAGAGACATAAGCATCATATCTGAACACAAAAACTTGATAACGAAGTTCGTCCCTGGTGGACTACGTCTTCGAGTCCTACTCTCAAATGGGTAGGCTCTTTCATTAACTCAACAAAAGAATTTGGCAAATACATAAATATACCTCATTCTGAAATCAAGCTGTAGAAATAATGCTCAGATCAGAAAACAAACATCATCACTGAATTTGTGGCATCGAATTACCAAAAAAATGACTGTCTCCACGCTCCGATCTGACTTTGCCACTCCCAGGCCCAAGAATAATTTTGTCTCGGTTTCTGTGCTCTCTGCAACCTGCAATGATGACAGTTTTGTCTCGAAATCCATGCCCACAGGTCCGTACAGTCCACGCCTCTCCCCCTAGCTCTCGGAAGAATGCACTTTTTAAGTAATAACAACAGACAAATGTACTAAGAGGTACCTGTGGCACATTGCTTATGGGCAAAGTTGTTAAGGCTTGGGCATTGCAGAGGTTCCTGGGTCGAATCCCACAAGACTCCATTTTGGAACGTTGGTTATATATATATTAAAATATATTCGCTCCCCCACTAAGTTTAGTGTACTTGCTAGAGGTACTTCCAATGACTGTTAAAATTGGCGTGGTCCACCAGATTTGGTAGACCTGCCATTGTTTTTAAACGAAATTCATTCACAGGTTAATATTGGGTGTTTTGGGGATGCCACATGTCACATGTTGGTTGGGCCATGTGGCACCCGCTGATTAGTCCACCTACCTGTTGATGTCATCACCCTGTCATTCCGTACCTGACATGTGGCACTTCGTGGGTGGTGCCACGTGGCACTTTTCTATTGGTCCATATGGACCCCTAAAAATCCCATTGACGGGTGACACGTGGCATCCTATGGTGATGCCACGTGGAATTTTGACATTAGCAGCCCGTATGATGATGTCATCATGCCATGTCAGCTGCTGACGTGAGCAATACGGATGATGATGTGCCCCCTGCTCACTGGCCATGTTTGACCACAACTTTGACCGCAGATATCTTTCAAACCGTAACTCTGTTTGATGAGCCGTTTGCATCGTTAGAAATCTTGCAACACGATCTTTATGATCATGCCATTTTCACTGAGTTTTGGTAAATTTGAATTTTTTTCCTTTCTCTGTCTGTTGGAGCCATTCTAAGTGTTCTGAGTTGCCTCTATGAGTTCTGAGTTATTCGTAGACTTCTCTGAATCCTTTTTGGATCACGCCTTCCCACTGAGAGATTTTTGGACCACCAAAAGATTTCATTAATCAACTAGTAAGTGAGGGAAGAGTCCCCTCACTTTGTCCTTCTCGATCCACTTTGCCTTGCTTGGATGTGTGCCTTTTAAACCTACTCGAAGATAATCAACATCACCCCTGCTTGAAGTCCTCGTCCTCCTGTCTAGGATGATATCTTCCTGTAGCTCATCCAAGTACTCAGGTGAAAACTCATCAACTGATGGTATTGAAACTTCCTCATCTTGATCCATGATCATGGGAGGCTCAAAAGGTTTCAAGTTCTCAACGTTCACAACTGAGTAAATCTGCATATAAGGTGGAAGATCCAGAAAAAAAGCATTGGTACTAATTTTCTCCAAGATAGTGAAGGGTCCATAACGAATGGGCTTGAGTTTCTTGCCTTCACCCTTCAATCTCTGAAGCCATACTTGGTCTCCAACCTAGAACTGATGATCAACCCTGTGCTTGTCATGTCGATATTTATACTGTTCTTGAATTTTCTCCAACTGTTCCCTAACTGCCTGTTGTATCTGCTGAATCCTCTGGATGAACTTGCGGGCTGTGTCCTCATTTCATTCTTCATTTACATCGACATCTCTCCCATATGTCAAGTCCAAAGAAACCTTTGGTAGGTACCCAAAACATGTCTCAAAAGGTGAACTCTGAGTGGATGAATGTAAAGCTCAGTTGTACACATGTTGTACATAGGGTATATGTTCATCCCATAACTTGGGACGCTTGCTGCAATAGCCTCGAAGAAAAAGTACCACTGTTTGGTTTACCACCTCTGTCTGTCCGTTGGTTTGTGGATGGAAAACAATGCTCCTCTTCAATTTGGTGTCCATCATTCTCTACAAGCTAGTCCAAAATTCCCCAAGGAATCGAGTATCTCGATCCGAGACGATAGATGTGGGTAATCCAAAGTGAAACCAAACATGTTGAAAGAAGAGATTAGCATTCTGCTCAACAGCGATATGCTTTTTACAAGGCATCAAGATACACATCTTGTTGAACCTATCCACTACAATATACACATAATCATGACCCCCTTTGGTCATTGGTAAACCCCCTACAAAATCCATGGATACACTTTCCCATGGATGGGATGGAACAGGAAGTGGTGAGTATAGCCCTAGTTTTCTATTAGTGGGCTTACAAGTATAACACATCACACACCCCTTTACATATTTAGTTACAATTTCTTTCATTTGAGACCAGTAAAAAAACCTCTGCAAATGAGCCATTGTTTTTCCTACCCAAAAATTCCCAGACACAAGAGAAGTATGAGCTTCTCGTACTACATGGAATCATTCACTTTTAGGAATACATAACTTTCCAAGATGGTAGAGTAGTTTTCCCTGCAGACAATAGTTCTCTACATGTGCACCAAGGGTTAGCTTCGCATATACTTCTTTAAAATATTCATCGATGGCATATTGTTCTATATAGATATCATGAGATAAAGAAGCATTCTTCAAAACAATAGAAGCAACAATAGGAGGTCTAGAAAGCATATCAACTACCTTGTTACTTGTACCCTTTTTGTACTTGATTACCAAGTGAAACTGTTGTAKAAAACCCATCCACCTGTAGTGTYGAGATTGTTGCAATTTGGTCTGTGCTTGAAGATAYTGTAAGGGTTGGTGATCAGTATGTATGATTGTTTCCTTCCCTAACAAGTTGTGCTTCCATTTATTTACACTCTGGACTAATGAATACAACTCTTTATCATATGTAGGATAGTTAACAACAACTTGGTTAAAATTTTCAGAGTGGTAACATATAGGCTTACGATATTGCATCAATACTACACCCATGGCATATCCATTGGAATCTAACTTGATCTCAAAACGTTGTTGAAGATTTGACAATGCTAATACTGGTGCGGTACTGATCTTCCACTTCAAAGTGTCGAAATATTTTTGTTGCTTTCCTTCCCACTGAAAAGTGTTCTTCACACTGGTTAAGGCATGCAAAGGAGCTGCTATGAAGGAGAAGTTGGGAATGAATCTCCTCCAATACTGGACTACACCTAAGAAGCTTCGAACTTCAGTTGCACTTTTTGGCTCAGGCCAATTTACAATTACATCAATTTTGGAAGGGTCAATTTTCGATTGTCCTCCTCCTACAATATGACCTAAGTATACAAGTGTAGTCTTGCCAAATTCACATTTAGACAATTTTACATACAACTTTTCCCTTTGCAAAGTATCCAATACTTGCTTTACATGCCTCACATGTTCATCCCAACTCCCGCTAAAAAAAATAATGTCGTCTAAAGATACAATCACAAAGTCATCTATGAAAGGCCTGAATACATCATTCATCACACACATGAAAGTTGCTGGAGCATTACAAAGCCCAAATGACATAACCAACCACTCAAACAATCCCTGTTTGGTTTTAAAGGCAGTTTTCCATGCATCCTGTTCTGCAAATTTGATTTGATGATATCCACTGCGCAAATCCAACTTAGTGAAATAGACAACATTCTTCAATTGATCAATTAAATCATCTATGCAAGGAAGAGGGTATCGATTTTTCACCATGATTTTATTTAAGGCCCGGTAATCAACACACATTCGCCATGTGCCACCTTTCTTTGGCACCATCACGATCAGAGAACCGCAATGATATGAATTGGGCTTGATGACCCCTTGATCCAATAATCCCTGTACCTACTTCTTGATCTCTGTCATCTTCCCAACTGACATCCTGTACATGCTCACATTAGGAAGAGGAGAATCCTGTTGAAGATGTATCTCATGCTGGATTTCCCTCTTAGGAGGTAATCCATCTGGTTCCTGAAAAATATCATCATACTTAGAAACAATATCAGTTAATTCCTTTTTATGAGATGGATCATACCCTTGGAAAGCATCGGATGTCTCGACATCTTTCTCTTTGATGACCATGAGTACATATCTCTTATTAGTGTTTATGAGTCTTTTCATTTGCCCTGCACTAACAAGTGTTGTATTTACCCTCATGTCGTGAGCTCTAACATTATATTCCACTCCCCCTTTAGTAAGGTGGTATTTATTCTCATGACGAAAGAAGACTGCTTTTCTATCATAAAGATAAGGACTTCCCAACACTATGCCACATATATCAAGTGGTACAACATCCAAATCCACTTCATCAATCAATTTTGAAGCAATAGAAAATCTGATCCTACATTGTTTGGTGACATTAAGTTTTGATTTGTCACATACCCAACCAAGAGGATAAGGTTTCAGATGTGGTTTTGTTTCAAGCCCCATTTTCTTGACAAGTGCTTCAGATATTAAGTTTACTTGGGAACCCATATCAAATAATGTATCTATCTTAGTATGTTTAGATACAACTCTTATATGGAATAACTCATTCCTCTTTCATTCATCAACATGAGATTCATCATTGGAACTAGAACTAGGATGAAGAGAATCTTTACCTTGTACTTCAACTACTCTGATATTTCCTTCATCTCCTGAATCAGAACCAAGATCTTGCTGTACCGTAGCAACGGTCTTTGTTCTTCCTTTTCCACCGAACTGTTTCAGTTTCTTTTATGGATGTAGTTTCCAACAATGTTCTTCATCGTTACCTCTCTTCTTGAAATGAGTGCAAGATGGTTTTCCTCCTTCTCTTGTCACTATAGCAGTCTTCTTGTCCTTCCTTTTAAACTTCTTAAAAGCCTTTTGTGGGAAATTGAGAGGTTTCATTGTGGGATCTTCTTGAACATGTTTCCTCCTGTTCTCAAGGTGAGTGGCTTGCACACAAACTTCGTCAAGACTAGTGGGGTTAAACAAGAGAAAAGTATGTCGAATATAACTGTGAAGTGCGCCAATATACTTCATTAAAGTTTCATAAGAATCCAAAGGAATATTCAATGCAAGAGATTTCTTCCTAAATTCTTCTGTGAAACTTTGTACAAATTGTCCTTTACTTTGCCTTAAAGTTTTCCATTCCATCATTGCTTTATGTAAATACCCTAATGGATAAAATTGCTTCCTTATCGTTGATTTAAATTTTGACCATGAGGAAAGAAGCTTACCACACTTACTTCTGTCCTGAAGCTTTCTCTCCCACCATATGAGAGTGATACCTTCCAACCGAAGAGAAGCCAGTTGCACTTTAACTTCCTCTTCATCAATATGTTGGACACGACAATATACTTCAACATGTTGGATCCAATTATCTAGCTTTTCAGGATTAACATCTCCATTAAACATAAGTAAAGAAAATTTTACATCAAGCTTTAACAATGGTTTCTTAAAAGAAGCTTTATGGCTAGAATGATGAGAATGATGAGAATGCTCAGAGGAAGAAGAACTAGAACTCGAAGGTGAAGACATAGGCTCAGGAGGATCTCCTCCATCCCCTTGGTTTACTGAAGCATCATCATCTGCACGGGCTTCCTTTTTCTTCCCTTTCTTCTTCATCCTCTTCTCGTAATCTCCATACATTTGCTCGACCACTTCTGACATGCGATCAAAGACCATGTGGAAGTTTTTCTTCTATTCATCACGCTTGTCCTCTTCTGCCATTTTATTCCTTCTGGATACACGACTGACTTTGGGATTGAAAGTATTAAGAGTTCCTTCACCCTACTTATGCTTGGCCCTAGTAAGTATTCACACTCAACAATTCAAGTAAAAAATGACTGCTCTTATACCAACATGATCTGAGATCTTTTCATCGTGACTTATAAAGAATTGCATTAAATGAGCATAAATTAAGTGCACCATTAAAGAAGGGAAAACTTAAAAATGAAGAGACATAAGAATCATATATGAACACAAAAACTTGATAGCGGAGTTCATCCCTGGTGGACTACGTCTCCGGGTCTTGCTCTCAAAAGGGTAGGCTCTTTCATTAACTCAGCAAAAGAATTTGGAAAATACATAAATATACCTCATTCTGAAATCAAGCTGTAGAAATAATTCCGAGATAAAAAAAAATACATCACCATTGAATTCGCGGCGTCGAATTACCCAAAAATAACTGTCTCCATGCTTCAATCCGAATCTGACACTCCTAGGCCCAAGAAGAATTCTGTCTCGATTTTTGTGCCCTCTAAAACCTACAATGATGATAGTTTTGTCTCGAAATTCATGCCCGCAGGTCCGTACGATCTGCACCTCTCCCTCTGGCTCTGGGAGGATTGCACCTTTTAAGTAATAACCATGGACGGATGTACCAAGAGGTACTCATGGTGCATTGGTTATGGGCAGAGTTTTTAAGGCTTGGGCATCGCAGAGGTTCTAGGGTCGAATTCCATCAGACTCCATTTTGGAACATTGGTTATATATATATATATATATATTACAATATATTCGCTCCCCCAATAAGTTTAGCATACTCTCTAGAGGTACTTCCAACGACTGTTAAAATTGGCGTGGTCCACCAGATTTGGTGGAGCCGCCATTTTTTTTTAAACGAAATTGGTTCCCGGGTTAATATTGGGTGTTTCGGGGATGCCACGTGTTGCCTGCTGGTTGGGCCACATGGAGCCCGCTGATTGCCCCACCTGTCTGTTGAAATCACCACCCCGTCATTCCATACCTGACACGTGGAACTTTTTGGGTGGTGCTACGTGGCATCGCCTGGGGGTGCCACGTGTCACTTTTCTACTGGTCCACATGGACACTTGAAAATCCCATTGGCAGGTGACATGTGGCAGCCTCTGGTTCTTCCACATGGCATTATGACATCAACAACCTGTATGATGATTTCATCCTGCCATGTTAGTTGTTGACGTCATGTTGACGTCAGTAGTACGGATGATGATGTGGTCCCTGCTGACTAGCCCTGTTTGACCACAACTTTGACCGTGGATATCTTTTAAACTGTAACTCCGTTTGAAGAGACATTTGTGCCATTAGAAATCTTGTGATGTGCTCTTCATGATCATGCCATTTTCACTGAGTTTTAGGAACTTTGATTTTTTTCCCTTTCTCTATTTGCTGGAGCCATTCTGAGCATTCTGAGTTGCCTCTGTGAGTTCTAAGTTATTCTTAGCCTTCTCTAGATACTTTTTGGATCACATCAGGTAAGAATCATAGATGAAGACATCAACATGACCAAATTTAGGACAAGGTACAATGATTATGAGTTCACAATGGTGCCATTTGGGTTATCAAATGTAGCAGGTGTTTTCATGTGCTTAATGAATGGTGTTTTCCGAGAATACTTAGACAAGTTTGTCATTGTCTTTTTGGATGAAATCCTTGTATATTCCAAGTTGGAAGAAGAGAATTAACATCACTTAAGGATGGTGTTACAAATGTTAAGAGAGCACCAACTGTACGCCAAATTGAGCAACTGTCATTTTATCAGAACCAAATTCATTATTTGGGGCATATCATATCCGAAGAAGGGATAGTAGTGGACCTTGAAAAGATTGAAGCTATTGAAGGGTGGATAACATCGAAGAATGTGATAGAATTCAGATCCTTCATGGGTCGAGCTGGATACTACAGAAGATTCATTGCAGGGTTTTCAAGGATTGCTCACCCGATTACTTCCTTGAGAAGGAAGGGGGTGAAGTTTCAATGGACAACAGAAGGTGAAAAGAGCTTCTAGCAATTGAAGCAGTTGTTAACCAGTGCTCCAATTATGAGGATTGCAGATCCGAATGAAGATTTCATGGTTTCAACAGATGCATGCAAAGAAGGACTTAGTGGAGTCCCTAGTTAGAACAAATTTGTGGTATGTTTTGAATCCAGAAAATTGAAAGAACATGAAAGGATCTACGCCACTCATGATTTGGAGTTGGAAACAATAGTACACGCCTTGAAGAAGTGGAGGCACTACCTCATGGGAAAAATATTTGAGCTGAGGACATACCATAATGGTCTAAAATATTTGTTTGATCAATCAAATTTAAATGCAAGGCAGAGTAGATGGTTAGAATTCCTTAGTGAGTATGACTTTGATATCAAGCACATCAAAGCAAAATAAAACAAAGTGGTTGATGCACTTAGTAGGAGAGTGCATGAACTACATGCTACAACCATTAGAATGTATCAAACTAATCTTAAAGGTAGAATTTTAGAGGCTGCAAAAGCAGATTTGCAGTACATGGAGTTAGTAACAACATTACAACAAGGTAAAATGCAACAAAAGGTTGAAGATTATAAACTGGGAACTGATGAAATTATCCTATACTGGAACATAATTTATGTACCCAATTCTCATGAATTGAGGAGTACAATCTTGAAAGAGATGCATAATGTACCTTATGATGAACACCCAAGATATCAAAAAACAGTTGCAACAGTCAAAAACTAATATTATTAGCCATGCATGAAGAAGGATATTGCTGAGTACATTGCTAAATGTCTGGAGTGTCAAAAGGTCAAGGTTGAGCATAGACACCCAACTGGGTTTCTGCAACCATTTCCCATTCCTGAGTGGAAGTGGGAAGTGGTGACAGTGGATTTCATCATCAAATCTCCCAGAACAAGCAAGCAACATGATGCTATCATGCTGGTGGTGGACAAGCTTACTAAAGCTGCCCATTTCATTCCAATGAAGATTTCTCACAAGGCAACCAATTTTGCTGATATTTATATGAAGGAAGTAACACACTTGCATGGCATACCCAAGACAATTGTGTCTGACAGAGACCCAAAGTTCACCTCAAAGTTCTGGAAGGGATTATTCAAAGGGTTTAGAACAAATCTTAACTTCAACACAACTTATCATCCCAAGTCTGATGGGAAAACATAAAGGGTGAACCAAGTGATAGAGGATATACTAATAATGTATGTGATGGACAAACCATCTAAATGGGAAGATTATCTACACTTGGTAGAATTTGCCTGCAACAATGGGTACCATGCATCTCTGAAGATGAGCCCATTTGAGGCACTTTATGGCAGAAAGTGCAACACACCAGTAAGCTGGGACAACCCAACAATTAGAGAAGTAGTTGGGCCGGAGTTGCTTAGGGAAATGGAAGAACAAATGTCAAAGATAAAACACAATATAAGGCTACCCAAGACAGGCAGAAAAACTATGCTGACAAGGGAAAAACCCACATGGATTTTAAAGTGGGTGATCATGTATTATTGAAAGTGAAGGCCAAGAAAAGTTCCTTGAAGTTGGGAAACTATTCCAAGTTGGCAGCTAGATATTGTGGGCCGTTTTAAATCCTAGAGAGGATTGGAACAATAGCTTATATGATTGCATTTTCTGCATCTACGACCATTCATAATGTATTTCATGTATTGTTGCTTAAGAAATATATACCTAATGCTAATCATGTTATTGATTGGAATGTGATTCAGGTGAAGTAAGAAGGCACTTTCCAAGTACATCAAGTATGCATTCTAGACTAGAAAATAAAACAACTCCGGAATCGATCCATAGAACTTGTAAAGGTCCAATGGACTTGGTACGGTCCTAAGAACGCAACTTGGGAGCATGAAGATGCTATGTGGGTAGAATACCCACATATTTTTGAATATTTTAGAAATCTTGTTGATATTTTGTAACGAAGATGCACCAAGGACAATGCATAAATAAGGGGAGAGGATTGTAATACCCCAAGGCCGAGCCCCTTTTGAAACAACCTACGTAATTTGTTGCATGCATAGGCTATAGCCCCTTTTGAATGAATACAATTATGTTTCGGTTAAAAAAAACTCATCAATACATGTTACAAAAAATTGGAGCTTTCATAGATCAATTTGTTGTCACATGTTTTTAAATCCAAGAGAAAAATTGAACCAAAGAAGAAGATGGATCTTACTACAAAATTATGTCTCTAGCAAAAAATGGGTTGAATTACATTTCTATCCATAACAAGTTGCAATGTTGTTCTAGAATCATGAAGCGTGTTGGAAGATAGGTAAAGCGACAATTTTCTTTCTATTGTATTATATTGATAAAATCATCATATTTTTCATTGATGTTTTTGGATGAAAGCATGAGGGCTCTATGTGGTTGACAATGGCTCATGGTGTTGTCACTTTAGTATTTCCATATATATATGGAATATGTGTGTGTGTGTATGTGTGTAATGTATTTTGGTAGAGGAGGAATCAAGATAAATGCAAAATTACACTCGGAAGATGGGATATCTCTTTAATTGTGTGTGTGTGTGTGTCCAAGGGAAACTTCACAGGGAAACTCTCGGTTACTTCCCCACATTCATGAATGGTGCCCAATGCAAACCCATCAATTTTGATTACAACACCTACCCGACATGAACATTAAGTGAGGCATGCAACAAAGGTAGCCGGCTCTAAGAATCAACCCCTAGACCTTCGACCTCAATATCAAAGCACTCAACCACTTGAGTTACCCCACCATGATATGTGTGTGTGTCAGGGGGGGGAGTATAGACACACATAAACACACATATTTATACACAGACATATCTTAACTCATTTAATGCTTATTATGCTAAAAACGTAAGATCATTACTCATTTTGTATTGATCATCTAAGAGATGCATTAATAATCCATGAGGATCAAGGAATGCTCACAGAGGTCCAGAAAGATCTGGAACATCCATAGAGGTCCAAAATAGTTCAGAAATGCTCAAAATTAAAATGCTTCAAATAGTCTCAAAAACTCCATCAATGCGTAGAGCTCATCCTCATCTTTCCAATGGAACAAATGACACCTCAAACAGAGTTCGTATGCAAAAGTTATAAGCGGTCAAAGTTCATGTCAAATAGGTCAAAGTCAAAGGGGTGAAAGGGTGACACATGTCCCCACTGCAAGGGTTACACATGGTACGACTGTATATTTGCTGTGGCCACACCCCAAGGTGCCATGTGGGATGACTGTAATTTCTGTATTTGTACAGAAACGTACTCCAGGCTTCACAAAAATGCATGCCCATGTATTTACACACCTACAATTTGACTGATTTGAGTTTTTGAGGGTGTCTTATATAATTTTACACATGTATACATATTTATATTTTCATTTGCAAATGTAAAAGTGGTTGCTGTGTAAAAGAGGCAAAGTCTACCCTGTAAATTGAGAGACCAAAACAATAGAAATTGACCTAATGGAAATGCACTCCCATGCTTCTATATAGCTCCAAATTTAGTGATCTAAAATTTGTGGTGAAGTAAATAACATTCCAAATCTATGTATTTCATTTGGGGTGCATTTTAAAAATGCTAAGGAATTTTACCTTGAACCCGGATTCAAGACCTTTTGTAAAATGGAGGTGTTGATGAGGCTAAAATCGCCCTGCAATAGTAAGGGGTACTGCTCGATGCATGGTCCCAATTAGACTATGCATCATTTGGTTTAGGACACCCATCCATAATGTGTCCCAGATGCTATTGCTGGTTATGAGGGTGAAGATGGATGTTATGCAATGCAAAGATGTAGATGAAGACTATGTATGAAAATAAATCTAATCTACTACTAATCTATCCTATCCTATCCTAGCTTGGACAAAACTAAAGTAACTAAAATGATTTGTAATGAAACTAAACTCTACCAAAAACCTCACCCAGATAGCTGAAATAAAGGTGCAAAGTTAGAAACACATACATACATACATATAACCAGAAAATTCCAAATTATATTTCTGCATACATAACAAGTCATGAGCTCAAGACTTATAAATATAATTAAAAATAACAACACTGCAAAAACGATATTGAATGCATTAGATTAGTCTATAAGCAAACATTGTCCTGATAGTCCATGTGAACAACATACATTCCACTTGAAATAGTTCACAACAAAACAACTGCACAAACAAGTTCTTCTCTCTTTCCAAAATTGGCCCTAAGAGATTCTCCATATTCATTAACACTATATCTATCCTTGAATTAGTTCTTGAGTTTATACAATGCTTGAAAATAATGCTTGGAATGGGAGAAGGAACCATCAAGAAGATACAAGTTGAAGAGTTTTCAAAGCCAAAAAAGAAAGGGGATCAATTTTCTTGGAGGGGTTTTGCAAGTTGATTACAAGAAAATGGAGGGTTTTAGTGCCTGACACAACAAGAGGGTAAAACCGTCTTACTGTAAAATGCATGCCTAAGACTCATATGAGATCCAAATTGAGTGGTTCAAATTGTGGAGTTTGGATTTTCTCATTTTACATCTATTCATACTTTAGTTGTGAAATTTGAAACCTAAAACCCACTATTATGCATAAAGGCTAAAAGTTTCCTTGTAAATGAAAAAAAAAATGCAGACAGGGAAAAATGCATAAAAAAGCATGAAAACAGGGCATGATGAGAAATGCATTCCCTAGGAAGAAAATTCCATGTATGGTGTTGTTAATTTACAAGTTACAAGTTATAAGACATTGGATTTATTGTAAACCCTAAAAATGCATACTAGGGTGATTTGTGCCCATAATTTAGTAAAGGGTTGAAATATACATGAATCTTTGGCAACTGTGCACACCCACTAACTAAAATGGCAAAATGAGTACTAACTACCTGTGTCCTTCTTCTTGATGAGGCATGAGCTTGTACAACCACATCACACATAGGCTAGTTGTTAGTTGTATTTCCATTACGAAGACCCACTGAAATCATTAGAAAATACAAGGTTATATGATAGAATATTAATAATTAAATAGATAAACAAAAAAATAAACATGTACGAGAACTATAAAGACTAAAATGCAATACATGAATGAGAAAAATACTTGTTTTTCTTTTAAATTGTAATTTTTGTATTTGTGTAGAAATGCACATTAGGCTTCACAAAAATGCATGCCCAGGTCTTTGCGCACATGAAATTTGAATGATTCGAGTTTACGAGGGTGTCTTAGATAATTTTACACCTATCTACATATTTATATTTTCATTTGCAAACATAAAAGTGGCTGCTATGTAAAAGAGGCAAAGTCTACCTTGTAAATTGAGAGACCAAAACAATAGAAATTGAACTAATGGAAATGCATGCCCATGCTTCTATATAGCTCCAAATTTTGTGATCTAATATTTTGGGTGAAGTTAATAACATTTCAAAACTATATATTTCATTCGAAGTGCATTTTAAAAAGACTAAGGATTTATACCTTGAACCAATATTCAAGACCTTTTGTAAAATGGAGGGTAAAACCGTCTTACTGTAAAATGCATGCCTAAGACTCATATGACCTCCAAATTGAGTAGTTAAAATTATGGAGTTTGGATTTTATCATTTTACATTTATTCATACTTTAGTTGTGAATTTTGAAACCGAAAACCCTCTAGTGTGCATAAAGGATAAAACCTGCCTTGTAAATGCAAAAAAAATACATAAAGGGAAAAATGCATAAAAATGCACGAAAACAAGGCATGATGAAAAATGCACACCCTAGGAAGAAAAATGCATGTATGGTGTTGTTAATTTACAAGTTACAAGTTACAAGTTACATGATTTTTTATTTGTTGTAAACCCTAAAGAATGCATACTAGGGTGATTTTTGGCCAGAATTTAGTAAAGGGTTGAAATACACATGAATCTTTGGCAACTGTGCACACACACTAATTAAAATGGAAAAATGAGTAATAAATACCCGCATCCATGATCTCGATGAGACAAGAGATTGTACAACCACATCACACATAGGCTAGTTGTTAGCTGCATTTCCATTGTGAAGACTTGCTGAAATCATCAGATAATACAAGGTTATATGTATGAATAATAAATAAATAAATAAACATACATATCAACATGTACGAGACTCTAGAAAGACTAAAATGAAATACTTGAATGAGCTTCTCTTGCTTTCGAGAATAATTTATTCTCTACTGAAAAGGGCCACCCATGTGAAGGTGGAAGCTCATCCCCCCCCCACATCACTCTCAATTCCCCATACCCAAACTATCTACTGGAAAGTAATTGAAAGTGGCAAAGTACGATTCATGCATATAAAATAGAAAAACAAAATTTAAAGGTAAATGAACGAAAGAGTGTGTGTACAAATATGTGGTTATGTACATACAAAACGTATAACATTCACTCATAAGAAGGTAACAACAAATACTATATATGTGATAAACAACCTGTTTAAAAGATGGCGCTTATCCCATTTCAAAGTAAAAAAATGTCATTCATTATTCCCTAAACATCCTAATATGTCATTATTTATTACATAGAAATGCCATTCTTTATTTCGTAAATTCTTTGTACACCATGATTATAATGATGAACCATGAATCCAAGAAGGAGAAGTGATGATGAAATACCCAACTGAAGATTTCTTTTTAAAACCAAGTCATTGTTTGCATTTCCCGTATAGATCATAGTATAGGCATGTATAGAACATAGTATAGAACAAAGTACATGGATGTATCGAACATAGTATAAAACACATTGCATTTGGAAAAATTACCTAACAAGGTGTGATCTTGGCTCGTTCCAGGTATTTTTTTCTTCAGACTTTATCCATTTTTCTGGAAGCTATATCAAGCTCCATATATATATCATATGATGGAATATTATGAAATAAAGTTTTGATTTTCCATAATAAATGAAAATTATCTATTAAATTGCATAAAATAGTTTGACCTTTCAACACACCATCCATAACTTGAAATTTATTTATATCATCCATTGCTTTTATTAACATATCTTCATATGCTTCATATTGAATAAAATTTCTATTTTTATCTCAACTTGAAGGTAGTGCCATTTCAACTAAATCCTTGAATCTTTTCATGAAGGTTTCAATACTTCTCTCAATTGAACAACATTTAATTTGAGGATGCTGAACCAAATTCTTCTTTGTTATTAACTTTGTAGCATCCATAATTATAGAAGTACGAACATTGACACCCAAATCCTTTAACTGATTCCAAGTCTTAGAGTTAAGGTTTTTAGGAAGATATAACATTTTTGTAATAGAATCAACATTGATATAGAATACAATGGACCCATTTTCAGATACCACGTCCCTTTTATCAGAAATATAGGCTTGGGGAATTGTGAATTTATCCAATTTAGACTCCCAAATATGTAAATAATCATGCAAATCCCTAAATCTATCACAAGTTAACTTACTTAACTCACAATCATGATCAATTAGGACTCCTTCACCAGAAGCTGATGGCTGCCCAGACTTACTACCTTTCTCCATCTATCCTTATTTTAAAAAATAAGAACAAATTTGAAGTAAGGAAACTATAACACTACCCAAACTTATTTGTCGAAGGAGAATTTGATTGCTTTAAATGGAGTCTACTATACTTTTAACCAAGTTTACCATGCGCATTTACCTTTGGGGTTTATTGTTTTTTTTTTTAACCTTTGAATTACATCGACGTGATGCCTTTTTAATTTGGCTTACATCACGGTGCCATATGTCATCCATTCATGCAGTTCGGGGGTAAGCTAAAATGGTTTGATAATGCCACCCTTGAGTTACTGAAATGAATATGAATATGACACATTATCAACCGTTAATACGATGGTTTATAATTTAGGCCTCCGACCTCTTTTATCCAGCATGCACTTTCACCGACCAAAATAAATTGAGACTGTCGATCTTGGATCTATATTTTTGGTCCGATCGTGTCTGTATCGAACCTAAAATATGGCAAAAAGATGCAATATACAAAGTATTGAACCTAAAGTTAGGACTGAATGACAATGAAAACTTGATTTGAATTGAACACAAACAAAGCCATTGTAAACCATTTCATATTGAACAAACAACTACAAGATCTACATTCTCTATCTACATCAGCAACGAGGGTACATACCAAAGATCTTGTGGGGTCAATCCCTCCTTGGAAGCACAAGTGGGGTTGGTATTTCCTTGTACGAGTTTACTCCTCTGCACACTCTTCATAATAGTAGGTGGGGTAGATCAATGCAGTGGTTAACGATTTTGGAGTGGGTTTATTTGGTAGGGGGTTTGGCGCCCTAATGTGTTTTTTTTATTTTTTTATTTATTTTTATCTTTGAGTGTTGTTGTTATATATATATTTTTTGTTTATTTTTTAATTGTTATTTGTTTGTAATACAGTTTATATCTACTAATAGTTAAAATTAATCAACACATGCTGAAAATGGGTTAGGAGGATATAGGTTGGTGGGTTATGAGAGAAATCAAGGTCAATGACTTCTAACCAACCGATGATACATATAAGAATATGGCATAAAATTAACAAGAAACAATTAATCCATATATGAAAATACTTTAAATAGAATAAATCATAGAAAATATATAATCACATACCCCGACCTACGTTTAAAAAATTCAATATCATTGATCTTCTTCTTCATCCAACTCCAAATCTGTATCATCCAGTTCATAATCTAGTTCAAAACTGACATTTTAAGGATTGGGCATATCAAAATCAGCATCATTGTAAGGATTTCACCGTTCATATGATCATCGAGAATATTTACATCTACATCTAGCTCAAATTCTTCGTCTAACACATCTACTTGGTCCTCTGCATCATTTTCTTCTTCAATAGCATCTTCTTCCACTACATTATACTTTACATGTCTTCCTCTTGGATCATATCTAACAACATATGACCATCTCGTTTTACCCGGAACATCTTAGTAAAAGATCTGCTCACATCCTTGTATTAACCATGGTAAATCCATTCTCATGCTCAATAACATTTCTTTCAGGATCAAGTTCATTCATTTATAACTTGTACCATTTGATCTCAAACATGACTAGTTTAAAGGATTTAAAGTCACATTCAAGTATATCATTCAAATACCCATAATATCTATTTTCAGATACCTTTGGATTCTTTCCGCTTCTATATGAAACATCAATGACTTGAAATACTGCAATTATTCCACAATCAAAGGTTTTTTCTTGTCATCCAACTTTTTGATGCGAAATTTATGGCTATTCCACCACATAGCCTTTTGGTGTTTCAATTTAATTATGCCCAACATGTAAAAAATGCATTGTCAATTAATTAACATATTTAGAATTAGTAACTATTTTAATAAAATAACAGACAACATACATTAA